>CATIWF010053464.1:0-94133 GCA_949630135.1 Balakata baccata
GTACTAAAGTTTCACAAGAATCTGCTCTTGTTTTTTCAGCAATGACAATCATAGCAACAAGACAAAAATCTTGGTAGTTTAATCATACAATGTTATCCATGTGCTTAAGTTTTTTGGTCTCTTAGCTGTTTCTTGTACAGAGTTTTGAGTCTAACATGAGAGCTATACTGATGCTCTGGTGGAATATAAGCATTTTTTATTTTGGAATCTTAGAAGCTGATCTTACATGGTCTAGCATGGAAAGAAAGTCAGTGCTGGGAACTTTCTTCAAGATGCTGAAAACTTTTGCTCTTCACCTTGTATAATGGCCTGTTATGAGTTGGATATCATGTCAGCATTATAATTTTTATAATCATAAGACTTTTATAGATTTGGACTAAAATGGGGATTTGTATAAAGCATTTGTTATAATTCTAAGGAAATAGGACTCAATTCATATTCCCACCAAATATGAGAATTGACATAGGTGGAGGGTTGCTATTTGCTTAAGCACTGTAACATAGCCATTTGGTTACAAAAAATTTTTAAAAGAAAAGGTTGGGCTTGGAAGATAACAAGGGATAAAATATAGAGTTTTAAGGTGGCTTCTGTTGGTGAAAATCATTTTGTTTCTCATTGTTTACATAATGGATATCTTGTGGAATCAATGAGACTAAAGCCAAGGTTAGACGTGTTAGATATATGAAGGAAGCTAAAATCAAATATGCTACAAGAGGCTGCTTGTTCTTTAGCTATCCTTCAATGGTGCAATGATATGTAACAGTCCTTCAGATATTGCTTATTATTTCATATAAGGACAACACTTCTTATTTTTTTGAAATTACTTGCCCATTCTATAAAAAATGGAAATATTTATGATGCAAGAATGCCATTATTTAGACTATAAGTTTATCTCTATCCACAAATAAACATGTACGCACCTACAAATGCATTCACCCACATTTTGTCAAAGTATCAAGTAGCAATATGCTGAACTATTTGATCATCTAACCATTACAAGCAATGAATTAAATACAAAGATGAAAGCTATTATTTGAAACAATAATCCATATCAAAGATATCAGTTTGAAAATAATAACTAAGACTCAGTAAAGGAAAATGAAATGTACAAAATCAGTATATGCAAATGGATGAGGAGAAATAAAAGATGCTATGAAAAATGAAAATGATTGATAGAGGGAGTGACAATATGCAGCACTTCTTTTCTTTTACATTTTGCTTGTAGATTTATAATATTAATGCAAATTGACCTGTTGCAGATGAATATTATTTTGAACAGATGTTATTTTGTCAGTGGCACTCAAGGAGTAGAATAATATTGTTCATATTTTTCTTTGCTTTCCTTTCACCGTTTAGAACTTGAGTTAGCTCTTTCTGTATCCTTTTATGGTGTGTAAGGAACCATGTGTTTTTTCTGTGCAAGGAATTTAGAAACATTGTAATAACTGTATTGCCAAGTTTAGCAGCAATATTGTTTGAATTTTCTGAATTTAGGAAATGGCTTCCAAGAAATTGTTAATGAAGTTTATCATGCAATATCTAACTATTGAATGCCTTACCTGTTCATGATATGGCTTATAAGCTCTTGTGTGTATCATCCTTAAGGGTGTTGCTGAAAGTGCATATGCAAAATGAATATTGTTTCAGACAAAGAAGGATGATATGTTGCGGTATAAGTTGGAGCGAATCCCCTTCCTCGAGGAGCAGGTTAGGAAGATACGAGAAGGAGGCAAGCTTTTGACAATGGATATTGAGAGACTGTTGCTATCAGAGGATAACAGGTTCAATTTCGTCAATGAGGTAGTAGCTGAAGCCAAAGAATACGTGGAGAACAACAGAGATGAGTATGGAGATAAGAAAAAGGCAATCCTTCATGTGCTTAGTAACCGCATGAATGATGCTGGCGTTTACCGTCCAGAAGCATATGAGGAATCAGACCCTTTTAGACCTCCTGGTTACTTGCTGGATTATTATACATAAATACCCAGATTTAGATATCCTGCAGTTATATTCAGCTACAGGCTGCACATTGTAGTTAACATTGTATTACTAGTCTGGTGACCGGGGTTGCGATGCTGGTATTTACCATCCACAAGCATACAAGGAATCAGACCCTTTTAGACCCCCTGGTTACTTGCTGGATTATCATACATAAATACCCAGATTTTGATATCCTGCAGTGATATTCAGCTGCAGGCTGCATATTGTAGTTAACATTGCATTACTGACTGCTGACCAGGATTGTGCGGTCCGGTTGGACTTCTTGTACAAAAAAACTGCCTTTAAAAAAATTTAGACATTATTTAACTTCTAAATTTCTCATTTTTAGTCTATTAAACTCTTGTAATTCTATCGTATTGTGTTAATTGAGGCTTTTATATACACATTAAGTCCTTAAACTCTTATAGCTAGATATACATATTAAGTTCCTAGACTTTTATAAATAAATACATATTAAACCTATACTTCTATAAATTGAAACATATCTTTATTCTATGATGAATTTAATATTAATGCCTATATTTATAAAGTTTAGAAATTCAATATAACAAAATAGAATTGTAGAGACCTAAACACTAAACAACAAAAGAAAAGGTTATATACTCTTATATTAAATACGGACATAAAGCATAGGCATATTAATAAAATTAAAAAAAATACTTGATAACAAAGTACATGACAAAATATATAAATTAGAAGTGTATAAGAAATTTTAAAAATTGTTATATTCTTGAAAAGAACATAAATTACTTATTTTAATTTAAATTAGTATTATATAAGGATTCGACTAAATTCGAATTTAATTCTTCATGGTCCTGATCATCAGACCACTACCATTGATATGCCATTTAGAGATTTTTTTTTTTTTTTTTTTTTTTTGTTATTTATGTCTACAAAGAATGAAATATTTATTTATTTATATGAGCAGTAGTAGGGCAAACTCTACTAGTTTGACTGAATTGTTACACCAAACTGTACTAGTTTAACTACAAAGAAAGGGCTTCCTTCAGAAATAGCGCAAGACATCAAAGCACAGCCACGTGGTTCAAACATTAGCCTAGATAGTTGCCATATCATCATCAAGGCCCCACTTCGGTGGTTTCAGTGGGAAGCAGTTCCAACAAGCGTGGACAGAGATGAGATTAGAGGTGTAGATAGCTTCATCCTCTTATCTTCCGTCACTTAGCTCAAAATCACCACCACCACCCACTCTCATCTTCTCCCTTCTCTCCTCTCCACCACCTGACTCGTTTCGACTCAGTGAACTCAATTCAGTTGATGGCATTATTAACCCCACAGTTAGAGAGATTCCTCCTAACTAAGCTCCACTATGGCACCACCTCCAACTTGAAAACATCTACCAAAAACAGCACCACCTGTGTTTCAGCAAGACCCATAAGACAATGCTCCGCGATTGCAATAGACGCGCCGTCGTCTTTAACTGATGTTGCTGGGATCCGGTGGGGCTCTGCAAGCTTGCAGGGCCTCCGTGAAGAAATGGAAGACGATATCGTCATTCGATCAGACGGCCTTGATGGGTTCTCATTTGCTGGGGTTTTTGATGGCCATGGTGGCATTTCTTCTGTCAACTTCATCAGGTTAAATATATAGGAAATTAAAAAATTGATTTTTATGTATTCGGAAAATATTTGTTGAACTGAAATATGCATATTTTTCATGTAAAATCACTTAATTTTAAGAAAACCCATAATCTATTCAAATTGTTTTTCTGATATTATTACATGTGATTTTTCATGATAATTTTAAAAGTGATATGCAAATTTTATTTCCACCCAATTCAAGTTACTCAAATATAAGAAGAAAAAATCAGGAAACTTTCTATAGCATGCAAGAAACTGGATGTAATTTAAGGAATTGAATTCTCAGTTTTGTATTTACAGGGATGAGCTGTACAAGGAGTGTGTTGCAGCTATGCAAGGTGGTTTGCTATTGAGAGGAAAAGATTTCATTGCCACAAGAAAAGCATTAAAAGAGGCTTTTGAAAATGCGGATGCAAAATTGTTGAAGTGGTAAGCTATACGAGAAATTCTTTGGTAAACTCAATTTACCGTATTATCTTTAGACGAATCCGATTAATACAGTGATATATATATACAGATTTATTAATTTTTTTATTTTAATCAACTAATATAAATAAAACAATTAAATACGTGTATTTGTGCTTAAAAATTTCTCAAGCTATACATGCTTTTTGGACTTTTAAAATTAGGTGCATAGTGTGATTGAATTTGAGTTGTAATGTTTTGTTTGTTAAGGCTTGAAACCATTGGTGAGAAAGATGAATCTGGTTCAACAGCCACTGTTGTGTTCATTGGAAATGATATGCTCATCATTTCACATATTGGTGACTCTTGTGTGGTAATTAATATAGTCTTTTTATGATTTTTTTTTAAAACAAAGATATATCATATGTAATTTTTCAGATAATCTTGCAGATATGTTGATGCAGGTTCTGTCTCGTTCTGGAAAAGCACAAGTGTTGACCGATTCTCATCGACCTTATGGAAGTAACAAGGCATCTCTTAGTGAAATCAAAAGAATCAGAGAAGCAGGTGGATGGGTGTGTTTTTTCTGTTCTTGGTTATGTTTCTCCATTTGCTTCATCCATTTTTCTTCACAAAATTTCATTTTTTCTAACTCTGTTATGAAATAATATTGCATTTTAGAGCCTCATAATGTAAGAAAACTTCATTGGCCTTTGATTTCACCATCTGTTTCCTGCTAAAACTACACTTTTTGCTTGAATCCCAATCCATCTCTAACCTTATATTTCATCTAACAATGTTTCTAATGCAATATCTGCAGATCGTCAATGGAAGAATCTGTGGAGATATAGCAGTATCACGGGCTTTTGGTGATATAAGGTTCAAGACAAAGAAAAACGAGTTCAGTCCTTATAATCCCTGCTTAATAGCATATGGTTAACTGGCATATTCATCTTTTAACATTGTTATCTAAACTTGTATAGGATGGTGCAGAAGGGAGTTCAGGAAGGAAGATGGTCCAAAAAATTTGGTTCTCGGTAGGAGCTTTCCTTTGTTTCCTAGTACTCTGCTAATCTACTATAAGGTTTTAAGCATACTATTGGTTTTCTAGTGCTTAGGTTATTTATTAAAATCATTTCTAGATCACCCTATAATTACTTTAGTGAAAGCCAACATAGAAGTACCACTCACAAACAGATGCATAGGGACTGAAATATAATATTATTTTTCTGCCCAGGTAGAATCCATACTTGTTGCTTACCCCTTATAATTTAACCAAAATTTTCATCTTATTTATAGACAGCATACTATGAACTTAAAATTGAGTCAATGTCTCATTCAAAATTGTTTAGACGGGCATTGATTTGATTTTTCGACAGAGTGCAATTCAATGGGGACTTGGTTATTGCATCTCCAGATGTTTTTCAAGAATCTCTTGGTTCAGATGCAGAATTTCTACTGTTAGCATCTGATGGTTTATGGGATTACATGAACAGGTTTGTTGATCTATCTCTGACTCATTTTTTCTGGTATTATGGTTTTATACGAGGAAGCTTTGAGAAAATTTATACTTACTTGTTTGCTATGATATATTGAAGTTCTGATGCAGTAACTTTCGTTAGGAACCAACTTCGGCAACATGGAGATGTTCAGGTAAAGAGAAATGATATTTCTACTGACATCATAAGGTTTGTTATTTTGTCACTGGTTTTTTAACTAGAGCTCTCATTCTGGTTTTCAGCTAGCTTGTGAAGAACTAGCAAGAGCAGCTCTGGTAATCAATTACACTGCTAACTAGACTTATTCTACACCTTAACAGACTCGTTAATATTCTAGTACTTGAGTAATTCTAACTTCTAACAACATAAAGTTGCGTATATTTGCAGGATCTACGTTCACAAGATAATGTTAGCATAATTATCGCCGACTTAGGGTATGCATCTATCTATACTTGCATCTTATTTACCATTATGCTTCTCAGCATAATAACTGGTTATCAACTAATTCAAACATCTTAACTGGATACTTAGCAGAGTCTACAAATTAAGTTCCAACGGCCTTAGTCAATACTTTTGACAATGTCAATTAGATTCTATAGAAGCAGAACTACAGCTCTACCATTTCTTAAAAAAAATTTCTTTTGCACAATTTTGAATTTTTGCATGGTTTAGCACAAAGGAAGCTTGGCTTCATTTTCTCATTTCTTCGGAACTTAACAAAACTGTTAAAACCCATTTTCTGCTATATAATTATGGATGTAGCATTCCACAATCTTTGTCCAGTTGTTCATTGTTTTCATGGTTTTAAATTTGTCCACAGGCAAACAGACTGGCAAAATTTGCCTACTGAGCAACAGAATTTATTTATAGAGTTTGGACAAGCTTTGGCTACCATTGGCATTGTGTCACTTGGTATTTGGTTTTCATCTCAGCTTTCTTTTTAAGTATGAAAGCTTCTGGCAATGTATATAAATCAGTATAGATTTCCATATATATTGTATTTGTGAATTCTGGAAAATGGAAATAGGTTTACTCCTGTTACCATGAGCTAAAGATGCCAGTATAATCACATGTTTAATTCTTTTGGGTTCTGTATTTCACTAGCAATTAGAATATGAGGATTTTTGTGAAACTATCTAATTGTCAAATATTTTTTTCCGTAAAATCTTACAATTTAAATTATAGTTTCTTATACAATTTAATTATCTACATACACTAGTTTTTAGTAGGACAAGAGTTGTATTATGATAAAATTTTGAATTTTTAAGGAACAAAATAGACCAAAAATATAAATGTAAGAGATAATTTAAACTAAAAACCGATTAAAAAGGTAAAATGACAAAAATGAACAAATAAAGGTGGTTTTGACAATTTTGAATATGAAAAGCTACTAGATATCTTCATAATACTATTACTATACAATGATTTCCTCTTTCCCTGTCTATCTCTGTACCAAGAACAATCCCAATCTTCCTTTCTCTCAAGAATCATGGGATGCACCTAAGAATCATGGTATGATCGTTCTAGCCAACACAACCTCAGTACATAAGTACGTAATTCTATGTTTTGCTCCATTCAAATGCGAATGACGAGTGGAAAGTTCTTTCCTTGGCTTGAGAACTACTAGAACTTTGAGATATTCAGCTGGCTGGTCTTCGCAGAGACAGGAGAACATTTGATGCTGAATGTGACAACTAATCTCGAGGTTAACGAGTTATCCTCTTTAGTACTTAATGAATGCCATCAATATTGAATCATTTGCTTATATTTCATCCTCAACTTTGACAATCTTTTCTGCATGAAAAACTTCTCCTCCTTTCTTCCCACTTTATCTAAGTAGAATACAATTTTCTTGAGAGTTTGCATAACTTCTTCACTCTCATAGCCAAACCCTTTCTCTTGAATTTTCAAAACCCGCATGAGCAACTCCAGTAACTCACCATCAGCTCTCCCTAATCTGGTTCGGATTGATACCAGACAGTCCAGAGCCTCTCCTGTTTCGATTCGCACATAAGAGATGCATGAAATAAGATGCAAATGACACAGGCTGATTATGTTGTACCAACAAAATAACAGTGTGATGCCACATGACCCTCTTATATGATATTGAAAAACCATGAAATAAAAACAAGCTTACCAACAGGAAGTGAATCTTTTCCAAATGCCTTCTCACGAATGCGCAAGGCCTCTAGGGCAAGTTGCTCTGCTTCTTCATCCTGAGTTAAACTGTATAGAGTTACTGCAAGACGCAGCATTGGGAAGGTGACTGATTGATCCTCAGGACTCACAGTTTTTGTCATGATCTCCAAACTTGTCCTCAACAAGCGCTCAGCTTCAACATAATTCTTCGATTGGGAATAGGAAGTTGCAAGATTTAGAAGGTGGGTAACTGAACCAGGATGATCTTTTCCTTCGTACTTTTCAGTGATCAATAAGCATTCCTCTAACAGCTCACGCCCTTCTTTTCCTCTAAAAACAACGGAAGTGTAACCAAAGGGGAAAAAAATTATATCACCTTTTACATCAATGAAATCCTGCAAAGAAATACTATTTGGCACATTTGTCTGTTAAACTTTCACATAATTTGCTCATTATACAAGGATTGCATACAGTCATGCTATGATAGAAAACTGGTGGTATAGTCAACTTTTTCCCACATTTCTCATCAAAATGGATAACTTAAAATGCATCCCATCCCAGGGATCTCACATATTATAACAAGAAAGAACAGCTTGAAAGGCTTTGGCCAGGAAAGCTTATCCCTTCAGCATGTTCTTTTTAAAAATCTAAACCCACCACTAAATTAATTAACTCATGATATAAATTTTGATGGAGCACAAGATGCAACAACTTTTTGCCTTCTTACTGAAGCAGTTGCCATCCAAAACAACAAATAAGAAACAAAAAAAAAAAAAAAAAAAAGGAAACATGCGCATAAATTTCCTCAACCTGACGTTTTATACATTTACCTTCCAGCAACATGAAGTAATTCTGCCAAATCAATCCTCATCTTCTCCATGATAGTATCATCCAGAGCCAAATAATTGCTGTCCTTGATGATCTGAATAGCCTTTCTATAAATGTCAATTGCTTCTTCCACATTCCCTGTATAAAATTGGCATATACATGTCTGAGTTATTTAAAGGATAATGATGACACTTAATCCTGACATCGAAAACAAAATTGTACCAATATGAGTTAACATGCTAATATTGCCCCAAAAAAATCATCGAACAGTAGACAGTCCTAACCATCACAAGTGATTCTTTGAATCAGCTCAACAAACAGAGATCTATTTATCTATCTTACCTGTTGAGCACTTCACATGGGCTAGAGAACACAAAGCCATGCCAACCCTTCCATCATTTTCTCCGTATAATTTCCTGTATATACTTAAAATTCTAAACAAAGACAAAAGAATAATGAAGTCAAAAATCATAAATAAATTCTAAATAACTCAGTAAAAAACAAATAAAGCAACCTCATAAATTGAATCTCTGCATCTTTTGTTCTTCCTTCTGTGATCAAAAGATTGCCCAGACCAAACTCAGGGACCACTAAGTCTTCACTATCTACCCCTCTGCTTGATTCAAGAATTTGTATTACACGATGGTAGGTATCTATTGCTTTTGTTGCTCTTCCAATGAAGCCAAGAACTTTCGCCATCCCCAACAATGGTGAGACTAGAAATGTACTACTTTTCCCTGGAAACGACTATTTTGTTTTAATATCTGTGGATATTGTTAATAAATTGTTGAAGAAAAGTCCAAAAATCATTTACTTTACTGTGATCAAAAGTAAAACAATATAACGTGAATGGAAGAACTATTTATTCTGCACAAAATTTCGTATGACTGTTATTCACTTTTCAATTTTTATTTACAAGAATACCCTGGTTTGATCCTAGCATTTTGAAATCACTGCGAAACTGAAGAAAACTCTAATGAATACAACAAAAGGCAACTAGTACACGAAATGCATTATATAAACAAATGGGATAAATGCAATGGCATGAATCAGTGGCAGTCAGGAATTTCTAATTTTTCACACCAGAAACCCCAAGTAAAATTTTAAGAAAAAAAGTGCTGCTGACCAAAACCAAGCTAGTATTAAATGAAGGAAAATCTTAAATTGCTTTAACAGACAAAATACTTTCCAGTTTCAACACTTCGGCATTCTGACTGACCTTCTAACAAATAGTAAATTATAAAGTATTATAACAAATTTAATAAGAAGCTCTATCAACAGAGGTAATCAAACAACAAAGAGATGACAAACTCAAGATATGATCGAATTGTAATGCTACAACAATGAAGACAAGAACAAAAAGTTACTACAATGTTGTATTTACCATATTTTATTTCTAGAACACTGATTACTCTCTGATATACAACTATGGATTTCTCAAGCTTCCCCAGAGCAGAATACATGCTTCCCATATGCATCAGTATCAAATCCAGAAGGGGCTCATCATCTTTTTGACCTTCAACAACCTTATTCAACTAGCAATCAAATGAAACTGAAGCATCAGAGAGAAAGTGATAAATTTGAGAATCTATCAGAGAAGAACTTGAGTATTTACCATGACATGAGCTCACCTTGGAATCTTCAAAATTCTCATTCTTTCTCAAGCCAAGCTAAGAAAAATAACACATAGATGGTTCTTTCTTAAGCCATCATGGAATCTAATTATAGGAACATTGATTAAGTGATCTTATATTTTTGTATGTTTTTTAGTAATTCTCTGTAACTTTTATAAGTATATTGGTTCTGACTGAACTGAACTTTTATGGTGTAAACTCCTAATATATATATCACCATGTGTCTTGCCAATATATTCATGACTTCCTCCCATACTAGCGTGGTGCATATAAAATACTCAATAATTATTCAGGGAAAAAAAGTAAAAACAAAAATAGTACAGTTACATAATTATGCAATTCTGGCCAATCATTAAGTTTATGCTAAGATCTCGCCAAATCTTGACAGAAAAATACATGAGCCAGTGCCCAGGATTATGAATAAATTAACCTCTTTAACTATGAACAGAGATTTAAAATTTTCAGCTCATATGTTGGCCTTCAAATTTATACTGTCTATATTTGTTAACAGTAAAAATAGTTGTAGAAGTCCAGGAAGAGGATTAAGAACTTAAGTTAAAAACATATTTATAAAATGAATTTAACTTTTTTAATCATTACTTCCTGAAATACTCATTAAACTTAACAGAACAGAGTAGGGTGTTGCATGACATAGTAAGAATGTTGGTATGATCACAAACACCTGAATCGGATTGAAATACAAAATCCAAAAAATAAATAAATAAATAAGTTACCAAAGTCAGTATTGGCCCCACAGACTTTGAATCACCAAGCCGCATGTACCCCAATGCAATAACGTCAAGAGTAGCAGCTTCTTTAATGCCTCTAGCACCTGCATTAATATGCTCTTTTACTATTTCATAATTTGCATTAAGTAGGTCCACAGCATCATCTTTGTTTCCCATCAAAATCATTGACTTGACTTGATCAAAGAAGTCTTGCAATTCTCTCTCAAATCCACTCAAACCATCTGAAGAGTTACTTGTGTCCTCAGGCAATGTTTTAGACCTGCTAATACAAATCTAAACATAACATCAAAGCCTCCAACTTTTTTAAACAGGCTAAGTTTCTAAAATTTTTATCTAGATATTGGATTAAATCCTAATAGTGATATCAGAATATGTAATATTCAAATTTTCAAAAAGTCTGCAAAAGATGACAGAAATCAACAACTTAAAAAAGGAAGTATCTGTACTTGAGCAGGTTCCAACCTCAGCAAGTCAGTTGCATTAAAGACACCTGATGAGACAGGATTATCTTGGTGTGTCACATCTACATTCAATGAGGAAATTGTAGCAAAAGCTTTCACTGCAGGGTGTTGATTAAGGCCGCTAGTGGGTATCATGTATAGTTTGAAGTAGCATTTCTCCTTTTTGGGACAAATTGAGAAGCATCTTATGCCTTTGCGATGGTTTGAATCCAAGCGCATGCATGTCTGAAAAATTCTAAAATGTTCAAAAAAGAAAAAAGATGAATTATAACTTCCAATGCTATCATAAGATTATAATGATGCTTTACACGCTAATTGATTCGCAAGAGATGATAGTCATGACCTAACCAGGAAAAAAAAAAATATCGCAAAATACTATGAAGTAAAATGGAGTTTCACCCACTTCAATAAAAATAAAATAAAATAAAAAACATCTGGAGTGGATGTGGATGCACATCAAGCAAATAGAAAGTCCTTCACAAAAAGAAGGAAGCTGCTTTTCTTATACTAGGGTTACACCACTTTCTCCTGGGGCAATAACCTATTACAAAAAAGCATACTCTATCAACTGGGAAACAAAAAACCATTCTAAGAATATCACTAATTATATTTGTTCTATGTAGTTTTATCTGCAATAATTCCATAGACTTGATGCTCCATTTTAATCATACCAACACTAAAGAAGAGTGTATCTAAAGGTTTGAACAAGGCTCTGATATTCTAGTCATATATGTTCATAATTGGTGGAGACAAAAAAAACTTGTGGAAATGTGAATTTCCATTTTCTATAGCGTTTGTTAATCAATTGTCACAGAACCATTTACCCTTGAAACTATTTCAATATATATCCCAAAAATGTAAAATGAAAGGACAAGTTCTCTCTGTAGTCTTAACACATTTTTAAACTGCAAAATACTGATGCCCGTAGTTATAGGTGGCATGTTTTATCCAAAAGCAAGTAAATCATTCATCAATTTGAAGACCCTAACTTTCTGAATTCCAAGAGAATAGTAAAAAGTAATCGATTTCGTATAGAGTTTGTTCCTAAAGGAGCAACAATCTTTAATCAGTTAAAATTTTGCCAGAAAAAATAGATATACGCCTTCTTGAACACTGAATAAATTAATTACGCTATCAATTAACAATGAAAAAAGAAAAAGGTTTCATAATCAAATAGAAGAAAGCCATGTCTAACAAACAAAATTCAAAAACCCAAAAAGAAGAAGAACATTGATATTAATAGAAATGCCTAGAGAGAGTACCGGGTGTTGCTTAAAGAGGGATAAGATAGGAGAGACGCTGCCATTGCACAGGAGAGACAGAAACAGCTCCAAACATCTGGTGGTGATATACGAGTGATGAGCTACAAACTACAGAGTCGGTTAATGGCTAGTCCTTGTCAACTCGCCTGAGCCCTATGACAACATGGTCAGGTCTGAGGAGCCCAATGGCGGCGACTAGCCACTGGCAATTGGACCTTTTTCATTTTATGGCCTAATAAGAATTTCCCACATATTTTTCACAATTTTTATTTTACAATAAATTTTGATTACAAATTCGAATTTAAAATTTTACATTTCTTATTCACTACTATTAAATTAAAACTTATTAATATAATTTTTACTTTTTATAAAAATCAAAGTGTTAAATATTAATTTTTGTTTCTTTCTTATTATATCAATAATATTAATAATCTAAAAAACCATTTTTTAATATTAAATTTTGTTTCTTTTTTAATATGTTAATATTTTCAAATAATTTTTATTACTATTTTTTAATTGATTTATTTAAAAATAATTTAAAATCCTATTAATCTATAAATTTAAATATATATTTTTTATTTGTAAGGCAAAATTAATCTTTTTTTTATCTTATTTTTTTATGCCTTTGTAATTATATCAATGGTTTTAAAGTAATTTAAAAATTTTGAAACTCTTATATAACACCTAAATAAAAAAGGAACATGATCGCTAATAAATATTCAAATTATAGTAATGTTTCGAGATTAATTTCATTTCATATTTAATATTAATCACATAATTAGATAAAGTGAATCAGATCCTTAAAATATACAAAATAAATAATAGTTGGTGGCTAATTATAAAATATATACAAAGAACAATTAAACGATTTTTGACATATAGAAAATAGGTAAAATTACTATTTACTTATTGGGATTTGACATACTACCCCATAGTTTTTGAGGTTTAAAATTATACGATTTGTTGATTCTGTTTTGTTATAATATATTAATACATTATTCCATTAAATTTTTTGTTAAAAATATTGTGATAAAATGATGAAGATAAAAATTATTATTTACTTCCTATACAAATTTGATCTATTGTATCAGTACTTTTTATGAAATTTGATATATCGTACTATTATTCTCTTGAGCAAAAAATAATATTATTTATGACTAAATATAAAATTTTAAAATTTAACAGAATGACTATAAAGTTTAACAGATATAAAATAAAGTGAACAAATTATATATTTTTCAAATTTTATAAAATATTAATTTATTATATGAAACCATATACGATAAATAGCAATATTTTCTAAAAAAATATTAAAGAAGCCTTAAAGTTTTTTAAAAATTATATTTTCAAATAAAGGTTCAAAAATGGATTTGACAAATTTAAAGCCCTTTTCATTTTTTGTTCGTTCTCAAATTCTTAGACCACCTCTAACGGTCTAATTATTTCACTCATTATTTATATTTAAAAATTTTATATTAATTAATACTTTTTTAAATTCAAACTCATTATTTATAATTTTTAATAACATTCCAATAATTTATTTATTTCACTATTTATTTTTATTTAAAAATTTTATGTTATCTAATAGTTTTTTAAATTTAAATTTTTTATAATTTTTAATAGTGATATTCTTTTTCATCAAACATAAGAGTAGGAAAGAGTTATTTATTAATATTTTATTATTTATTTTTTTTATTATTCAATAGAGTTATATTAATAAAAAATTTATACTAATTTTAAAAAAACTATATTAATAAAAAAATTTAGAATAGAGAGCGAAGTATCACAATTTTCAAGATAAATTAAAAAAATAGAGTTGAATTTTTTTATAATATAATGTAAAGTGATTTAAGAATATAATTGGGAGTATTCTAAGAGCAACATTCTCTTTCATCAAATATAAGAGCATCAAAAAGTAATTTATTAATATTTTGTTAGTTTTTTTTCAATAAAGTTGTATTAATAAAAAATATATATTAATTTTAAGAAAATTATATTAACACAAAAATTTAGAATAGAAAGTCTCCGCAGTATTCCTATTTCATTCATTACCTGTATATGTAAAAGTTTTAGAACATTCCCAACAATAATTCAAATTTGACTCTCTATAATATTATAAAAAATTTAATTCCTATTTTAGTTGGTATTGAAAATTATGTGTATTCCAACAATACTATTTATTTCACTCAATATTTTATTTTTTTATTAATAAAACTATCTAGAAAGAAAAAATGAAAAGAAGAAGTAAGAGAAAGAAAAGGAAAGAGAAAGGAAAAATAAATAATAAAATATTACTTAAAAGTTCATTATAACACATAAATTTGATAATAGATAATATAAATTTTATAGAATAAAATAAATAAGAAAAAAGATAGAGAGACTGTTGGATGACATAAAACTTCTTAAATATAGATAAAAAGAGCAATTGATAGGCTGTTGGAAATGCTCCTATGTCATTCAATATTATCTCTATTTTTTATTATCTTCTCTTTTTTCTTATATAAATTCATTTTTTTTCTTTTGATAGTTTTACTAATAAAAATATGAAGTGAAATTAAGAATATTGTTGAAATACATATAATATTCAAAACAAACTAAAATATAAAATAAATTTTTTTATATTATGATAGAAAATGAAAAAAAAATAGCATTGTTGGATAATATTTATGGTGTGATTTGGTCGGTTTAGAATAAAAATTTATAACCAAATTTTATTCAAAACTTTAATATTTAACCAAATAAACACAATTAAAAATATCTAAATAAATACTATTTAAATTTAGGTTGGATAATCAGTTTAGTTAGTATGATAAATAAATAAATCAATAAAATAAAAATATTATAAAAACTCAACAAAAATTAACTTAAATTATAATAGAAATAACAATGTAAAAATTATCCAAAAAAATAAAAATTTAGCACATTATTTTAACTTTTAGAAATTTAAAATATATTTTATGGATTAGCAATGTAATACTTACTCCTAATATATTCATTAAAAGTAACATTTGATTCTAATATATATATTAATTGATTCGGTTTAATTAATTATCCATAATTTTCAAATTTAAAATAGAGTTAGTGATTTAATGCTTGTACCGCCTCTCCCCTCTGTTCCTCTTACTCTTTCTCTTTCTAGGTTTTATCTTTTTGTCCTTCTCACTCCAAATCTCGAAGGCAACCGCTCGGAGTTTGGGCGCTGCATTTCCGACCGGCGACCGCCTGTTATCGATTCACTGCGTTTGTTATTGTCTTTGATTTCCGACATTGAGAATATTTTCCACTTGAGAGGTGAGTATAGATTTATATATATGTATTACGAGCTCCGAATAGTTCTAAAGAGGGAATCCATATTTTGGGAATTTTTATTTTTCTGAATTATATATGCTTTCTTCTCTATCAGGTTTATGTTAAATGGCATTGCTTGTATACTATCTTGCTTCACGGAGCTCCACAAGAAGGTTACTCAATCCCTCACTGTCCTCGTTCTCTCTCTTCAACAACCGTACACTGATTGATTCTTCAAGTTGCCCATCAAAAGTAAACCCTAACACTAATTTTATCATTCCTAAGCATAATCAGTTTACTCAATTTTACAATTGGGCTCCTCCCGGCTTCGAATTTTCCCATGAGAATAAAAAATCTATATGTTCGAATTTGAGGTTTGTTGAAGGAATTTCGACATTCTTCAGCTCAAAGAATGAGGATAACCGGGAGAATGGAGGGTTGTCAAAGTAGCAAGAGGCGTCATGGATTGACTTGTACTTGCCGAGACAGGCTCGGCCTTACGCACGGCTAGCTCGGCTTGATTAGCCAATAGGAACTTGGCTGCTTGCTTGGCCTTGCATGTGGTATGTTATTTTCCATTTTAGTTGAGGTTAGTTTGGATACTATCTCGGGGAAGTGAAGGAATTTTCAAATTAAAAAGCTTTATCTATTGATCAATAATTTTCTTGTAGTGTTTGGGTTTCATTTTTCCATTCGAACCTAAAAACTGACAAAATGAATAATTGATTCTTTCTTGTTTCTGATAAAAAGAAAAAAAGAAGAGTGAGATATGTTGTTAGTATCTATTCTCAAAAAGCCACGTGTTTAATCAAAGCCAAATGTTTAGGCTCAGATTTGTTTTCTTTTTGATATTTTTGCACAAAATATTTGCTGAATATTACAGAAGGAATATGGTCATGGTTATAGGAAAAACTAGTTCAATTTAAAGGAAAATGACTAATTATATTGAATGGATACTCCCACAAACTTATGAAAAAGAAAATAACCTGCAAACTGAACTGCGTACCTATAGTTACAACTTAGACTGCCCTTTCCAGTTGTCAATCTTGACTTAAACGGAGTCAGTTGCATGTGACCACCACAATTTGCCTTTTTTCTTTTGAATATCTCCCTCTTCTATTCAACTACAAATGAAAAATAGGGAGTTATCTAGGAGGTCTTTTTAGTTTAATATTCATTTTCTGGCATAAAATAATTTCTCCCAGATTTCAATGTCAGTACCAAAGGGCAGAAAATATTTTCTTTTCTTGAAATATATTTTCCATGGACATTATTCTTTGTGAAACAAATGGAGGTTTATTGTTATTGTATCAAGCAAATTCCATCACACTGCGGTGGCCTCCTAGCGCTGGAAATGGGATCTAAATTTTCATTGTCCAAAAGTCAGATATGGATTATTTTTGTAGTTAAGGGAGCGGTGGGGTATATATATATATATTCCTTTTTTTATCATTTCATGTTTATGGTGGTGTAAGCAGTCAGTGAGTAGGGTAGGAGCTTTGTCATTTCATTTAGATATATCTAATGGATGAGATGGTTTGTAGGATAATGTCTACGAGTCAAGGATTGTTCTTTCCATTTATATAGTGTGGTCAGAAAACGTGTCTCATTTTGTTACTGTTTTCATGAAGATAATGCCATTTAAGTGAATGGTGTGGTGGATATGCCTGTAAATTTCAAGGTAGCCTGCCCATAATCAGCATTGGTTGCCTCCTCTCTACCCCCACTCATCTTATTTTGCAATACCAATTTGAGATCATATGGACCACTTGATGAACCTATTTGTTGAACCTATTCTTTTTTTCAGGGTGGGAACTGGAAGGATGGATATAATGCACTCCATATAATTACTTAAATATCTCAGGTTCTAAACTTAATTGAATAGTGGGTTGTGCTTTTTTGTTATCATTTCACGTCATCTCTATATTATTGTCAAATTATGCTGCAACTTATTGTTTTACACATATTTTGCTTTTGTGAAGTTCAGTAACAAACCTGTGACTTGTGATGCTTTTTATTTGATATATCATGGCTAATCATTAAATTTTTGACATACATATAAATAATTTTTAATATATCCAGGTCCATTTCACTGGCAGCATGCCCAGGACGGCTTCCTGATTTTAAGATGATGACTTTATTTGGCTGCGGGGCTTTGCTTCTAAGGGGTGCTGGATGTACAATAAATGATCTCCTTGATAGAGATATTGATACCAAGGTAAATGTTATTTCTTGTTGTTTCGTGGCACATATATGTATTTGATATAGGCACCATGCTATAAAATAGTTCTCATCTGGCATTTGCACGTTGAAGTTTGCTTGTGAATGATGGATGATTCAGGCATGACAATGGATTTTGGATTTGTTTTTCTGTAGCCTAAGCATGCTTCTGTAATTGTCTTTTATTCTACATAGTTTTCATGAGTGTCAAAGGGGTGTGTGTGTGTTTTTCTATTTTTATTCCGGCACTCATAAAACAAAATAAAAAAGAAGGATCCAACGAGATCATCACATTAGCAACCTGCTTTATCATTGGATTGAAAGCTAAATATTATGTTAAAAGGGGTTTTTATGGAATTTGATTGTGTTCTGGTAAGTCCTAGCAACATACTATTGTCTTTTTTACCTTGTTATATCCCTGTTATATTTGTCATATAAAAAACCTGTTATATGCTAGAAATGCATATTAGATAGATAGAATACTACCATAAACAAGAAATAAAAAATCGACTTGTTTTCAGATTTTTGGGGCTCATTGAATGGAATTTATTTGATGTGCTGAGTATGCTTTGCCAAATCAAAATTTTATTTCTTCTCCCCTTTCAAGTTTCAATTTGAATCTAAAAATTACAAGATTCCATCTCTCTTCTCATTTTAGTCTGAAAATTTTTGGCTTCCTTATATTTTTTTCTTTTATTTTCTCTCTTATGTCCTCATCCTGTAGTATATGACAAACCTTCTCCCTCTCACTTTGTTGTTAAAATCATACCTTAGTGCATTCTGGGCAGAATGCATTTTTAGCCCTTAAGCAATGATATTCACGTGCAGTTTAGGCATGCCAAAAATTTAGGCCTAGCCTAGAATAAGAATATGCATTGGCTGTAATAAGCCAACAGTTCCTCAGTTATTTCTTTTTTTTTCCTTCTTTTGGTCATAATTTCATAGTGTGGTGCATCATGGACTATGTCCTATGTTAGATATCTAAAAGACAAGAAGACCAAATGATACCTTAACACAATTGCCAATAAATATGAAAAAATCTTGAAAGCTTATTTTAATAAGTTAGCCTTAATTGAGTATTATGGTGCTTTTCTTCTTTTAGAAATGTCATGCTACTATGACTGAGACAACTACTGTAAATATTGACAACAATTTTTTTCATCTTTGCTAAATGATTAAGAACAGTTTTGCAAATGCAACAATGTAAAATGTTATTTTTCTGTTACATGATTGGATAATTGTCACAAGAATGTTAATTGTTATTTTTTGTACAGGTGGAACGTACGAAGTTAAGACCAGTTGCATGTGGTCTTTTGTCACCATTTCAAGGGCTTTGTTTTCTTGGGTTTCAATTGCTCCTGGGTCTTGGTATTCTTCTTCAACTGAATAATTATAGGTTAGTGGCACCAGTTATAAGAAGGAGAGAGCAGACCTTTGTAGTGTTAATTTGAGATAGACGTTATTTTCTTTCCTTAGCGTGGTTGGTTAGGAAACCAATGCAGCATTTGCTTTTGTTTATTATTTCTTTCTCTTTTCTCATGAACGGTTTTGATGTTTTAGATTTTGTTGAGTGGCTTTACCCAAAATGTCAATCTCTTCATGAGGGGATAGGAGAAGACCAGCAACAAGGACAAAGCTCCCAAAACACGGCAGTTGAAAATGATAAACAATTAGTTGCTTCAAATAATTAATCAGTTTAATGCAAATGCTGATAGTATTGATCTAAATTTACAGTAAAAAATATGTAAAGATAAAGATAAGGCCAAGTAACACACAACTTATGTTTGAATCATTAGAAGCAAACCACAACTGAACCAAATGTCATGACAGAAATGTAAGCATAAAAAACAACACATTGTATCTCAAATGAATAAAGGTACCATAAAAGGCAACATGAGGGTGCAGTGCAACGCAATAAATGAAAGGAAATTATTTTTGACTTCTGATTGAAGTTTTTGCAAAATAACTAATATATCTACTAATTGAGGCTCATGTGCTGCAGCTTCAAGCTTATCTAGGTTTAACATTTAACTGGGGAGCTTTATTAGGGTGGTCTGCTATAACAGGAAGTTTAGAGCCCACCATTGTGTTGCCGCTCTACATGGGTGGAGTATTTTGGACCCTTGTCTATGATACAATATATGCACATTAGGTAGATTAATATGATTTATGTTGTGTAAAGAAACAGTAATAGAGAAAAATCGATTATTTCATTGATAGTAGAAAGCTCTATATGTACAGCTCTATATATACAGCTCTATGAATTTAAAATAGGAAACAAATATATAAAAAATAGGAAACAATACAAATTAGGAAATAAATCTCTACCTATCCCTAATTAGCTAATTAAGAATATTATTCAAATATCTCTCAATATCTCACAATACTCCCCCTCAAGTTGGAGCATAAATATTAATCATGCCCAACTTGTTACAGATGTAAAAAACAAAGAGTTCCAAAACCTGTAATACAAAAAGCCTCACACTGCATTAGTGTAGACCCAACCAGGTAGAAAATGTCATAGGAACCGACAAATCCTGAAACACAAAAGGTCTCACACCACACCAATGTAGAACTAAGCAAGCAAGAGAAGATGTCGTACAATCTAAGGAGAGTCAAGAGAGACATACCGACAACAAATGTCACTCAACAAAGGTGACCCAAGAAATTACACAGTTTGCTCTCAAGGGCAGAAAAACAAAATGGATCACTCATGGTGATCCAACTATAACAAAGAGATGTTCACTTAGGCATAACTCTCGGATCGATTTTTAGATAGGGTTCCATTAGAACCCTTAGCTCTGATACCATGTAAAAAAATAAGAATAGAGAAAAATCGATTATTTCATTGATAGTAGAAAGCTCACAACATGTTGATTGTTAACTTTTTTTTTCCAACTTTATCATGCAATAAAAATTTTGATTTACCCTAAACCCTAATCGATTATTAAGAATATTATTCAAATATCTCGCAATATCTCACAACATGTTGATTGTTAGCTTTTTTTTTCCAACTTCATCATGCAATAAAAATTTTAATTTGTCTTAATTCTCTATTCAAGTAAGTCACTTTAATTCCTGGCTTCTGAATTTTAATTTGCCACTTTGATTAATCCTGCATAATGTGTTTGCTACATCAGTGTTTTCGAAACTTTTACAAGTGTTATTCATTTTTGCTTTAGCAGTTTAGACTATAGATGAACAGCAGAGCAATTGCTTTTGTTAGGATAATAGTGTTGAGGAAAACTTGGTAACTATAATTTTTGAGCTTGAGATGTTCTCTATCTGATAAACTGGATGGTTCACATTGAATTTCAACACTCTTCAATCCAAACTAGGCAAATGACCCTAACAAATAAATATACCCTGTCAACAGTTTTTTAGATTTAACTAATCCTTTTTTACTTTATCAAATGTACTTTCAACCTTTCATCTTAATAATATTAGCCAGCTCACTGAAATCAAAATTATTTTTCTTTAAACGTTGCTGACTGATTCGAATAAAAATATTATTGTTGTATTATTTATATTGTTAGTTTGACCAGTGAAAAAAAAAAAAACTCCTAACCTCTGCTTTTTTGTTCTTTCTAGTTTTATCCAATTCTTTTGATTTTATAAGTTTCACCTGTAAGCTTGTGTATTGGTCATAACTTTGGCCAGTTTATTGAAATAGCACATATATTCTAGTTAGTTAGAACATTGTAGTGGATCAATAAAAGTCTCATTTATTCATCTAGTTTCGACAAAAACATTAGGAATAAAAAAAGAGCAGGACTTCCAAAAATAACAAGTTAAATTTTAAAATTAAAATAAAGAAAATTCCAAATCAATTGCACAACTAAGAACATCAATAACTCCAGTGAGATTGGCCAGGCTTCCATACTTTAGAAAAACTCTAACCTTCCTCTTAATTCTATTGGTGTAGCCGGTGCTCTTTATAGTAAAAGTAGTGATACATGTGCCAACAAAGCTTGATCATCTTGTTTCAACAAAAAAAGCAAGAAGAAAAAGGAGGAAGCTCAGCTTCCAAAAATATCAAAACCAATTTCAAAATTAAAATAAAGAAATTTTCAAATCAATTACATAACTAAAATCATCAATAACTCTGGCAGGGTTGGTCAGGATCCCATACTTTAAAACTCTAGCCTTTCCTCTTTGAATCCATTGTTTAAGCGTCAACTGGTGGCTTCATACTGTTGCTGATGCCATTGTGACTTGATAAGAGCTAAATGGTTGAAAGAGATTATTTTTTTATCAGTGTTTTAACAGAAATGACGTGAAATGTGGAAAGATAAGGTTAAAATTTATAAGCATTGGAGTAAATTGAATTAAAAATTGTGATAGATTTTTGCTCAGTTGTCCTTAAAATACTAGCATTGAAATGCTACAGTATATTTTCAAAGATGCAGTTTAGGGAAATTGTGAAATTTGCTTTATGATAAGTCTACTTATATACTTTTTTGGAGGGCATTTGTTTGAAGGTTTGCATATTTCAAGTTATTTTTGAGTAATAAAAGTGTAAATTATGATAGGATAAAAATCTATAAGAGACCGTGTATATTGGTGCTTAATACAATGAACTTGATGACCACGTCTTTAGGATAAGGAGGACGATCTAAAAGTAGGTGTTAAATCAACTGCCTTGAGATTTGGGGATTCAACAAAGGGATGGATCACTGGATTTGGAATCACATGCGTTAGTAGTCTTGCCTTCAGTGGTGTCAATGCAAACATTGGTATTTGCCTTCTTTCTGATCTCCTTATGATTGATTTCCATGGATTAATTAAGTTGGCCATCTGTAACCAGTTTTCAATATTCAAATATGGAGCAGGGTGGCTGTTTTATGCATTTCTGGCTGCTGCTTCTGGGCATTTAGCTTGGCAAATATGGACAGGTGACCTATCATGCCGGGGTGATTGCAACAGAAAGTGTGTACTTCACTTATTAGATTTCTGATTTTGATGATATTTCAATCAGTGGCTTGGCACCCCCTTTTACTCTTTACATGAGCATGTTACAAGATGACTGTTTCTTCCGTCTTGGAGTGAGGATTATCTTAACTAGATACTTTGAAAAGTTTGCACTCTAAGAAGTTCAAGTTCGGAAATAATATAGTAGTTAACTCTTTAACCTAGAAATCTGATGAACAAGATTTATTATGCATTGCTTTCATTAAAAATCTGAGATTTTTGACAGGAATAAACTCAAAGATTGTGATATTAATTATGAACTTCTTGTTGTAATGTGAAGTATCAATTTGGGAGAGAACTCAAATATTTAAGAATTACAACCTTTTTTGCAATTCTTTGAGGGATAAAATAGTTTTTCTGGCCCCATCTTGTGATTTTGTTTCATGCAGTTTTCAACCTCCGTTTTTGGCTAATATTCAATGTGATTGGAGGTTGTTGCATTCATTTTCATGATATACTTCCCTGGTTCTTTTGAGAGGACAATCAAATATTCTCCTATTTACTTTTAACTTTTTGCTCTGTTGATTTCTATATCTAGAAAAGAAAATACTTTCCAGCTTGGAATATATTGCTTATCAAATTGATATTTCATTAAAACTTAAAAATTTACTTTTCCTGGTTGCAGGTTTGTGTCAAATAAATGGTTTGGTGCTATTATTTTCAGCGGGATTTTGCTTGGTAGATACATGCGCTGAGGTATGGTTGACTTTCAGTCAATATAAACTTGTATGTTCTCCTGGGCTAAATTTTAAAAATTGAGAAATATTTCAATGTATAAAAAGCTATGGTGGAACCCAAAATTAATTGATATGCAGGCCCTATTTATCCTTTCAAAAGCACATGAGGATTTTTAGCATGGACTAAATGATCTCATCACTCTTGCTGTTTTTGTTGGTCCTGAAAGCTTAGCTTCTTGAAAGATTTACAATGGCTTACATAGTCACATTTTCAAATTTGATTGATAGGTTTGGATACATTTTATCTGCTTTTAAATCAGGTGTTGCGGTTGTCAGAGTGTTTACACCAGGCCAATGTTAAAGGAAATGCATATTTACAAGATGCCATTTGTGGTTGGTTTTTTTTTTCTAAATCGCGGGTTATGGTTGTCAACTTGTCAGAGTGTTTACTAAAAATCACGTGTTATGGTAAGTACCTTCTTAGTAGGAACATAGTAAATATTGAGCAGAATGAATCGAGAACGTGGGAGAGGTCCACTCTACTGACCAAAATGGCATTCTCGTAAATATGCAATTCCTTTTCTGCTAAGCTATGAAGTACCGACACTTCAACTATATAATATGTCGCGTTTCCAACACCGACACGAAATGTCCTACATATATTTTGTAATTTTAAAAAAATTAAAAACACATTTATTTAAATTAAAAACATATTTTTTTCTTTCTAAAAAACCTAAAATCTATATGTGACACTAATCATTGTTCAATATATTTGATTGTACATTATTTTTATTTAATTCACATAAAAATAATAATTTGTAATTATATTTTTTATATTTATTTATTTATAAATTTATCCATATATTTTTAATATTTTTACGTTTTTCCAATGTGTCCATGTCTTATATTTTTTATAAATCTCGTTTTTCAGTGTCTCTGTCAGTGTCCGTATACGTGCTACATAGTTGCTAAGTAAATTGTTTTCCTTGCGGCACAAGTTTTCCTTTTTTACTTCCTATCTATAAGGAATCTTTCAAGTTTTCGAGGACTCTCCACCACTTGTCAAGTCATTACTATTTTTGTGCAAGTTTTTTTTTTTTGGTTTACAACTGACTGGGTAATTGCATACAAATTATAATTAAATTGTTTAATTATTTTAGTATCAAAAATTAAAGTGATTTCATTTGGAATTAAATTATGGATTGTTGGTATTTAATTTATAATGAGATTATTGAATTAAATCCAAACTAGAGGGTGAAGGGGAAGGATACAAACTCCACCTCCATCTGATTATGAAGAAGATTTTGATAAGTTTAATGATGATTGGAATAGAAATAGGTTTGGAGATAGATGAACTTGCACATAAGTGAGTCCTATTAGTCAGAGATTCATGGAAGAATGGCGTTATAGACGAAGTCACATGGTAAGTAAGGAAGAGATGAAACTTAGCGGTCCCCTGTTATTTATTACTGATCCATTCAGTATGTTTTGGGGACGAAACAACAGGAAATCGAACTTGAATTCTAACTCAAGTAACCTACCATCAGACTATACCTGTAGGTTCTTTTCGTGCAAATTTTACATTAGTGCAATTGTAAGCTTTCAGTTACTCCTTTTACATTTACTCTTCATTTATACATGCTTAGTGTAATAGATAGGGAAATTTGTTGCCTGTATCGGCCGTTGCTCGTACGTGATAGTTGCTTACATAATTTTGGTTGTCATGCTTTAGTTGACGGAATTTTCAAGGCTAAATTTGTGCATCTGCATATCATTTATTCGGGTTTTGAACCTGGCAGCTACATCTCTCCTATTCTGTGATATTGTTATTTTCTTCAGCCATCAAAGGTCTCTAGCATTTGCGAAAAAACAACAAAAAAGAATAGCTAGTTTATCATGTTCACTGTACATATAACAGTTCAGTTAGCCTTTTCTTTTTCTTTTTCAATTAAATCTGTAGTGTTACAAATTTTGTTCCGATTTTCAGGTCAATTGTATCAGCTCGACCTTTATCCGACTATTAATTGTGGGCAGAAAGACTACTTGTGTGAACTAGAAATAAAAAGGCTGGATGTGGCCCAACTTTGGCGGTGGTTCTCATTGGAGTCATTCATGTTTGGAAGAACGTAAGCATTCATAACAAATTTTTGATAGGAACAAAGAGATTGACATCATTCTTTCTAGGTAGACACTAAAGCTTACCAATTCACACGAAATGGGACACAGTACACTTGATATCAGTGGTGCAAAAAATAGGAAGTTGAGACTCCTATATTAATATACGTACAGATTCGGTGTTGCGTTTGAGAGATAGTTACTAAGTTTCAGTTGTTGGGTTTAGCAGCTCACTTTTCTCATCTCAAGCATTCATTCACCAGTCAATCGCTCTGGTTCTTTGGACATAAGATTTGAGTTATTAGGTCATTGAATTGGATAAATTTTTAGGTAAATTCAATTTATCATATTATCTGTAAAATAATTCAATTATATAATGATATATATTTTGAAATTTTTATTTACAGTTGATGCGCATCCGGCAACTAATGTGATTGAAGTTTCAATCCTATTCAAAGATAATGTATATCAAACGTGATGTTTTTTTTTCTACAAGTTAATTTTATTCAGTTACATTAATTAGTGAGAGGAAACGTTTGGTTTATTGATAATTCTCCTTTACTTTGTATTCTCAATATCTATTCTTATTTCTAATCAATAAAATATAAATCTTGGAATGTTTGAAATTGATGTTAATATTTCAGATTTTAAATTTTTTTTATTTAATTGACTTACTTTTTAAATTTTTTATAAATTATTTTTTCTAAACATGCTTTTGAAAAAAATATCTATTTACCTTCTTCTATAAAAAAAATAATTTTCAAAACTTAAAAAAAATAAAAATACAAATTTTTTTTTTTGAAAAACATTTTTCCAAAACTCAATAACAAACAGATTTTTAGACAGCAAAAGAACTTTTACAAATGACATTATTTGTTATTTTTGTTGGAAATAAATAAAAATAACCAATAGAGTTTTGAGAGTTAAGAATATTATATATATCACAATGTTACAACCTAGATTAATTTTTTCTTTTATTATAATGGATGAAATTAAAACAATGTGAAAATGGTTAAAAATAAGAAAAGTTGAGAACAGAAACTATTTTTTTCGTTCATAGGAATAAAAAGAAACTCTCGACTTTTTACATATCATTGAAAACTAATCTCATGAGCTTTCAATGCATTGATTACGGCAAAATTAAAATATATGAAAACTATTATTTTAAGAATTAAAAATGTTAAACTTATTGAAACCTAAGAATTGTATTCAGTTTTGGTTCACATCACATACAAATTGGAACAACAAATACACATTTCAATGAAAACGAACAAAACAAATGAGGACAGAGGAAAAAGTAAAAAGGGAACTTGAGGAAAAAAATGAAGGTTAGAGAAAAAGGGAAAAAAACAATGAAAAAGGGAACTTCATGCCAGAGGAATTTCCATACGAAATTGATTATTGAAAAAATGTCTGGGGATGCAAACACTAAGAAACATACATTTGAGGGCTGTATCAAAATTACCAGAAGTTGAAGCAATTGGCTTACCGCTATAAGCTGTTTCAATTAATCAGAGCCTGCATCAAGAACTACAAAACATATTACTTAGTTCCGTATAACAGTTATTTATTTACCCCGGATTTTAATTTTAAGACTCCAGCTTAGCTTTCCCTCTGGCAATGGAATCGACCCTGGAAACTGTAGTTTCACATGATGTTCCCCGAAAGTGGTCAAAGGCGATGGAAGATCAACATTATCTGGTTCAATTACCACATTGAGCTGCCTTTCCACCTGAAAAAGAAAACATATATACACATTCTAAATTAAAAAAATTATATAAAAAATGAGCAAAAGCAAGATAATAAGAGCTCACTAGGATGCTGTGAAAGATAAAGTGTTGAAGACAAACCAAAATAAGGTCAGTTTAAGGATGCATTTTTCACCAGGAAATTTTAACTTATTAAAACTCAATCGATTGTAACTTCACAGGAAAGTCAAATTATGACTAACTATTAAAAAGGTCACTGATGCTTCTAAGAGTAAAAGTTCAAGAGCACAACAGAATGCAGTAAAACTACAAGGGCTTAATAAACAGAATGTAAAAGTTCACGGGTTAATGGATGTTCATTGGTTAGATATACACAATGAAAATGTTATACCTCTTTGACAATAGCATCTGTTGTTATTGGTGAGCGAATTTCTATTGGTTCATCTTTTGTTGCACGAGCTCTGAATTTCTCAGAATCGATCCCTGTTCTAATTGTCTGTATGGGAATATGTAATCATCAAATGTTTCATAGCCCCAAGAGTCTCAAAACACAGAACAAATATAATAATGGTATTCAGGAATAAAACCAATGAGAAAGAATCAAAAACTTCAAATCCAGGCTAATACCAGCTGGGAATTAACTAGGCGTTTTGCTGCTCTCTCGTATTCTTTTCTCTTATCTTCGGCACTCTCTTTAACTACTTTAACCTCTTCCCCTTCTTCATGCGGATAAAGCTGATACAAAAGAAGTCAAAGGGAATATAACATTATAACTTATCAGTACCTATCAAGTGTCAAAACATTAGCATTTCTTCTTCAATATATGAATGCAGGAATTCCATTAGCAAACTCATTCAGCAATATTGCACATGTATTTACTTTGTGTTTCAGAAAAACAAGATTTCAACCAAACCTTGTGTTGCTCCCTGATGAGACGAGCAAACTTGTCAATGTTCGGGACAGCAAGTAATTTAGGCATGAGATGGTTCCGAAAATACCCAGGAGCTACCTTCACTGTCTGACCAGCTTTTCCAAGCTTCTCAATGCTCTACAAGTGTTTGAAATAAATATCAATAGTTAATTGTACCATCACATAAAACTTTTCAAACAGAAACACCATTGTAGAAAACTATTCCATTCTCCAATATAATTATGGAAGACTTCGAAAAAAAAAAATGTCTACTCAAACTTACAGATGTAAGGACAACTTCTAATTTTCTGTATCGAACCCCTTGGCAAGCATGAAGAAGTGGATGAATAGCACCATCAGATCTCTTAAAATTAATTTCTTTAACAATGTGCCGCAAGGCATTTCTGCCATGTTGAAAAAATGCCATAATCACAATGCTACCTGCTACATGTTTCAAAATTGAAAATAATAAGGGAAAATTGAAATTTATCATTGTCAGCTTAACAAACTAATTTCAAATCATGTTTATTTTACTAGTTGAAATCATATTTCTAGGCAAGAATAAACCATCAGGATTTAAGCTCTTTTTTTCCCAAATAAGCTAAAATTTATTCCATACAAACAGCAAAAAAGGATAGAACCTTCAACAAGTGCAAGAAATAAATAAGCACCAAATAAAAACTCAAAGGGGAAAAATACATACGACAGCTAAATCAAAAAACAAAAAGAAGAAAAACTGAAATACAAACAGCAATATTTTACAAATTCACTAAAAAACAGTGAAATTAGAAAACGAAATAGAGCATACCCACAAATTTCAGAAGCTAAATAACCAACAAAAAAAAATTAATACAAAAGGGAAAAAAAAACTTTATTATGCATATAATATTTCCATGCAGAACTCAAATCTTAGTTTGTAATAAGTTGAAGACAGCCCATAACTGGTAAGAACCCTAACTTTATCGCCACTAAAAAAGCTTTTAGAAAATTAGATTACAGGGTTTCATTTCATTTTGAACGCTGATAATATTCGAGAAAGAAAAACTATGGCTTTCACATTCTTAGTTCTTTAACTCTTGAGCATAGAAGATCAGAAGCCATACCCAACAACTTCAAATCAAGCATACAAAATGTCAACATCAAGAATTTCACAAATGCCCACTGACCCATACACCAGATAAATAAAGAATTTCAAGAACTAAAGAACTTAGAAGATCTAAAAATCAAACTAATTGGCAATAACTACAGAAAGAAAAACGGAGAAGGAGAGCGGAGAGCCTACTTCAGCAAGCCGGAGACAACGCGACGTGGGTGGAGCCGGCGACCCAGAGGAGAGGCAGCTGCACCAGAGTGACCAGAGATAGGAAGAGAAAACGAAGAATAACCTAAGAAGACTTATGTTCCCCCTAAAACGACACAGTTTTATGGTTCGGCGGTTAGTTCGGTTACGATCTACATACTGTTCGATTCGGTTAATCAAG
The DNA here is from genome assembly GCA_949630135.1 of Balakata baccata. NCBI lineage: Eukaryota > Viridiplantae > Streptophyta > Magnoliopsida > Malpighiales > Euphorbiaceae > Balakata > Balakata baccata. The sequence goes on from CATIWF010053464.1 coordinate 29,951, forward strand.
CTAAAAAAAGCGATTTTAACCGACCTAAGACGACTTAAATCAATTTTAATAATTTCTTTATATTCCTATTTCCTAAAACACAAAAACCGTCTCTGGTGCCTCTGCACCGCGTCGACGGCTCACCGCTTCACCCACGTCGCCGGCTAGGATCCTCCGCTCTCCTTCTCCGGTTTCCTTCTTTACTTTTTGCCTATTACTTATGTTCTTTAGTTCTTAAAATTCTTTACTTTGATATGGCATATTGTATGCTTGATTTCTTTTGAAGTTGTCGGATATGGTCATACGCGTTTCTAGTATTTCATGCTGAAGAGTTAAATAACTAAAAATGTGAAAGCCATTTCTGATATGAATTTACAGTCGATTTGTGTTGAAGTCCCATATCTGCTAGATAATCTTATATTTTCGGACTAGCTTTTGGAAAGAATTATGTGTTTACTTATCAAATTTTACATGCTATTAGAGCAATGGTAAGTATGGTTTGCTACTTTCACACTTTGACTCCTGTTGTGTTGTACTCCGCTGCAAGTCTGGACGTGAGAGGAGAGTATTGAATTCCCACATTGGTTGGGAATAAAAAATTAATAATTCTTATAATGGTTTGAACAATTCTCTATCTTTGAGCTAACTTTTACGATAAGTTAGGTCCAAGTTCATTTACCTTCTGAATTTTATAATTTGTTTCTTAATTCTTACAAGTCAAGTAGAAATGTTCAAATGCTAAAAGGCTGTATTTTGGCAAATGAGAAAATTGAATGGGGATGGATACTGCAATAATTTTAAACTTCAAATTAAAATTTTCAATTTTTAATTTAAATTTAGTATAGATGCAGCGATATCTATACATATATGGACCACAAGCTAGATTATTCTTTTTTGCATCAAACATACTTGAACACTATATTCTTAACTAAAAAGTTGCAGACACTCAATGAAACATTATGTTGAATTGTGTTAATTTTTAGGTTGTTGAATGTGAATGGTGGATTAAAATATGTTGTTAAAGTTACTGAAGTGAAGTGATAAATTTCGGTTGATTCGTAAAACTGACTGATTTATTTTAGTGAATTTGTCGGTTAACCAATTATAATGTTTTCGGTTTTGGTGAAGGGAAACAGATGAATGTTGGTCTTCAGTTGATTTGGTTTGGTTAGTTATTTTTAACTGAACTGACCATTGCTCGCCCATACCTATTCCTCCCTATCCCATCCACTCTTGTCAGATATCTTGTCACCTTAAACTGAAGCCTGACCCCTTCGCTTACAACGCTGTTCAAGTATGGCCAACTCCATTTGAGGATCCTCTACCAGCAGGCAGCAGCTGCTCACACTGATGTCATTCAGCTGCTCTCCCCACACTGTTAAGCTGCTTCCACCAGAGCTTTTCACCTAGGTACTAAGAAATAGCACTATTCCCTTGAAAATTGATTAAGAGATGACTTGTCATTTATGGCTTAAAATGGGGATGTTTGTTTGATTCGAAGCCTTGCTAGATTATGGTTTTGTGACTTATGTTGTATTAGATTTGATATTTAGTCTTTAAATTCATGTTTGCTTCGTATTTTGTGATGTAATCATAATTGAAGAAATTGTGTGTTTGACCACAAATGTTCTTAGTATTTAGTGGACAAAAAAGTAAGAAATGGTTTTAATTTGGGGTTTGATCTAGTTAGCAGAGTTTAGATTAGCATCCTAATTATATTTTGGTTGTTAAATGGGTAATTATTCGGGTAAGGAGTGGTGTCAAATGGATTTGGGATGGTACAAATATGTGTGGATAATAGTAGGATAATTGTAAATTACGGTAGTTCAATATTAAAGATGTTCTAGAATCAGTAAAGCAATTTTTGTTGTTCTACCTATGCCATCCCTAGTATCAACCAGCAGCCATTTGTTTTAAATTAACATGACTGGATTGTCTTGAGTTCTTTGCTGTGTGTGTCATACTTGCTTCCAATTCTGATGTTTTGTTGTTTTATCAGCTTCATTAATATTTTATTTCTCAACACTTCAACTCCATCAGTCTATCTCTCCTTCACTAATCTCCTCCAATGGCGAAGGATCAATCAGTTTCTGTGAAAAGCTCAGTTCATAAGTTACAACTTTCCCTTCTTGAAGGCATAAAAACTGAAGCCCAGCTATTTGCAGCTGGATCCTTGATGTCTTGTAGTGACTATGAAGATGTTGTTATTGAGCGTTCAATAGCAAAGCTATGTGGCTATCCGTTATGTAACAATGCTCTGCCATCAGATCAACCTTGCAAAGGCAGATATCGCATTTCATTAAAGGAACATAAGGTGTATGATCTACAGGAGACATACATGTATTGCTCTTCAATTTGTGTTGTTAGTAGTAGAGCTTTTGCAAAGAGCTTGCCAGAAGAGAGATGCTCAGTTCAAAATCCAGAGCAGCTTAATGAGATTCTGAGGATGTTTGATAATTTGAGTTTAGATTCTGAGAGTATGGGGAAAAAAGGGGACCTAGGTTTGTCTAATTTGAAAATCCAGGAAAAAACTGAAACAAATGTTGGGGAAGTGTCTTTCAAACAATGGATCGGTCCATCAAATGCAATTGAAGGCTATGTTCCACAAAGAGATCATGATTCCAAGACTTTGCCATTAAAAAATTACCAAGAAGGTATTCATTGTATTCTTATTACTGGTGGATTTTTTTTTTTTTTTTGAACTTTTCTTTTTGAACTTATGTTTTGTATATTCCTAGCTAGCATGTGATAATTTTATGTTGGAAAACCAGTTTTTACCTTAGGTTACAGATGTTTTAGCTTGACAGATTAAGAGGTTTCTATTTCCTGCAGTGGTAAATTTCATATGATGCGTGATTTTAATCCTAGTGATGTTACTCTTTGTTATTTGTGCAATCAGTTTTCTCTCTCTCTCTTTTTTCCTGTTTTTCTAGTGACAATCTTTCTAGACATTATTCTGTTTTAACCTACTCTACTGAATGTAATTTATATGTGCAGTATCAACAATTATATCAACTAAAGAGACCAGCAAAGGGGATTTGTTCTTCAATGATATGGACTTCACAAGTGTTATAATCACTGATGATGAATATGGCATTTCAAAAGCTCCCTCTAGTTTGACTAAGACTACCTATGATACAAAATTACAAGAACAAAAGGGTAAAGAAAGTCAGAAAGGTTTGAAGGCACAATCATCTTCTCCTGGAAAGCATGAGTCTGTTAAAACATCAAGAAAATCAAAAAAAGAGAGGAGTAAAAAGGTCATAAAAGATAAACTCACTGATCAAGACCTGCCTTCTCCGTCAAATTACAATGCTGTAGCTGAAGAGAAATCTCAGGTCAAGAAAGCAGCTAATTTGAGTGAACCTATGCTCAAACCTTCTCTTAAATCTTCTGGTGCAAAGAAATTGAACCGCTCTGTTACCTGGGCTGATGAAAAAGTTGATAATGCTGGAAGTAGAAATCTTTCTGAGGTTAGGGAAATGGAAGAGATGAAAGAACATACTGAGATTGTAGACAGCACTGACAGGGGAGATGATGTTAACGTTTTGCGTTTCGAATCAGCAGAAGCATGTGCAGTAGCGTTGAGCCAGGCAGCAGAAGTTATTGCCTCTGGAGATTCTGATGTCACTGATGCCAGTAGTGTTTTATTCAACTTTAATATTTTGTTTCACATAAATTAAGAAATTTTTAGTGACACTTCCAATCCTTATATTCTCTTGCATGTATGTTTAGTTTCAGATGCTGGACTCATCATTTTACCACAGCCATACGACTTGAATCAAAGGGATTCTGTGGAGAATATTGATATGCTTGGACAGGAATCTGCTTCTCTTAAGTGGCCTACGAAACCGGGAATACCAAAGTCTGATTTATTTGATCCTGAAGATTCATGGTATGATGCTCCGCCGGAAGGATTCAGTTTGATGGTAAGTCTGTAATGGAGTTTGAAAGTGCTGTCATGTTGTTCAACCATTTTACATTTAATCTTGCCGTATCTTTTTCAGTTATCCCCTTTTGCAACAATGTGGATGGCACTCTTTGCATGGGTAACTTCATCTTCTTTGGCCTATGTATATGGGAGAGATGAAAGTTCACATGAAGATTATTCATCTGTTAATGGGAGAGAGTACCCTCGGAAGATAGTCTTACCAGATGGCCGTTCTTCTGAAATCAAGTTTACTGTTGAGGGTTTTCTAGCTCGAGCTTTTCCTGGATTGGTTGCTGAACTCAGGCTGCCGGTACCAATATCTACACTGGAGCAAGGAACGGTAATGATTCTTGAATTTGTAGTACCTCTTTTTGGGTAATTTTTTGGCCATCACAGTTCCATAAATCATATAGAGGAATTTGGTTTCAAAAAAGAAACATTTTAGGTAGCAAAATACAGGAAAAATACCATAAATACCCATTCACTACAAGTCATCATCTATTTTTCACAATTTGTTGAGACATCCTTGACTTCCTCTTTCCATTGCTATAATTTCCTTGATAATACAAGATGTTAGGACTCGCAATTGGTGTCTAAAGTTTAATTCTTTTAAACTACAGTTGACATATGTTGTGATGGGTTTCTTTTCATCGACCATGCTACTTTATTACTTTATAGTTAAAACTATCATCAACGTCATCGAGTTCTTTGTCCTGAGTTATTTTATTTTTAACATCTCAAAATTAATGGTAGCGGGTAAACATCATGTATGACTGGTATGAATACACAGCTTATCTGGTGACCTGCTGTACCTTCGCTTGTCCTGCGACTGCTAATTTGTTATCAATAAATTTTTTAGAATTCCTTTGTGTTGAGGATCTAGCCCACAAACCTACGAGGTGACCTTGTCTGAAAAATGTTCAATGCAGGCACGCTTGTTGGACACCATGTCCTTTTTTGATGCACTTTCCACGTTCAGAATGAAACAGTGGCAAGTCTTCGCTTTACTCTTCATTGAGGCTCTCTCTGTGTGTAGGATTCCTGCTCTTAATACATACATGACTAGTAGGAGGAGGGTGCTTCTCCAGGTATGACCATATTCATCTCTATTTGGTTTACTTAGCACGATTTAATTTTATTTGTGACAGGTTTTACTTCTAGCTATATTAAGTTCATAAAAACAAAATTCAGTTTTATTTATCAGCAATATCTTCAGGTACATCTTGTTTAAATTTGGGTGCTGTTTGATAATCTGAAAAGTTAATTTGTAAATAAATAAGGAGTTGAATATGTGTACTGAAGACCACAGGGTTTGCGATAGTTTTTGGGTGCATAATTCTGCCTATTAAAATGATATTCATTATGACATATCCTTAATCAGCACATAATAATCGTGTAATTTTTTTGCTTCCTCTTTCCTGTTTTCCTAGTCCTCACTCATAATCAGCACACTCTGCAAAATTACCAGTCATCCATCCTCTCTCTTTCTCTCTCTCTCTCTCTCCCTAATCTTCCTCCGGTTTAGAACACTAGGAAAGAGAGAAATCCATTTATGCAATATTACAACTTACAAACACATTGGGAATAATTTATCCCCTAAATGGATAAATTTTTCTTTTAGTTCTAAAGGTCTGTGATCTCATGAAAGAGAAATTTGATACCTAGAGCTTCTGAATGGGATGTCAAGAACTGTGAAGTCTGACATGATGGAAATATAATTAAATTTTTTACAAAGAAAGTCTTTTGACTCTCTAGTTCTGTGTTTTGTTGTTGGCCAAATAGTTGCTGGATGGTGCTCAAATAAGTGCAGAAGAGTATGAGGTTATGAAGGATCTGATGATGCCTCTTGGCCGAGTCTCTCAAGCTAAGAGTGGAGCTTAGTATGTGAAACAGTGCCATGGTAATCTAAATCTTTGATTATGGTATCGGGGAGAGATGAGTTTTGTTTAGAAATCTAATTTTGATACGTATGTTATAGGGAAAACTGATTTTATAGTGGTGTTGATGTACGTCAAGGTAATGCAATCCATGAGAAAGAAGCAACTGAGTGCAAACTTATTAATACCTTTTTTGTCTTATTCATATAGTTATGAGAAATTTTACTTTTTCTAATACTTTTTGTCTCAATTTGCATAAAATATTTATATTTTTAATGCAAGTTAAATAAAAAAAGCCATTGAATTTCTTACGAGGTTTCCTTTTGTCAAATCTATTTGTATATACATGTGATCTTTGTTTCCTTCATTCCAAAGGATTTTTTTGACTTATTCGTGTAGTTATTTCTCACGAGGTTTCCTTTTGTCAACTCTATTTTGTATATACATGTGATCTTTGTTTCCTTCATTCCAAAGGGTTCATTCGTAGTACATTTATGTGATTAAGTTAAAAAAAAAAAAAATAAGGATTCAATTATATCAAATAAAAATAGGATTGTTAAATGACAAAAATATAAATTCAGAGATTCAATTTTATTAATAGTATGAATATTCCATCACCATCCACCAATATTAATGCACCAATATTAATGGGAGATGGGAATTTATTATGGATGGTTACTTCTTGTATAGCCCACAGATAATGATAATTAATGAATTATTTTTGTGAAAACATCTTGATAATGTCTGTATACATGAACCCGTTACGTCATCAAGCATGAAAATCAACTTAACTGAAACAGCAGAACCAGTGTTATATTGATACAGGAAAATTGAAGCAATGCAGAAAAACAGGCAATTTCTTCTATTTACAATGGAAAATTCATATTAACAAATGAGAGGAAGGCATCCCAAAATTTAAGAGACAAAATGCCCTGTTGCTCTCCAGGATTACTCGTCTATTAAATTAAGTTCTGCATAAATATCAGAGGCTGTCTCTTCCCATTTGTAGGCTACCTCAGCTTCTAGTTCAACTCAGATTCCATCTTCTTGTGCTGAATCAATTGAAAAAGGAAAGAATTTTATTTAAATTTGCAACAAAACCAGGAAGGGCATACCCACGCGAGGACATAAAGAAATATAGATGGGGAGAGACTTACTACTCAGAATAAAGCCCTGAAGCAAACTCTGCGCTCTCTCTGCTTGCTCTGGAGTACCTGATATTTGAATCATCTTTTCTGTCACTTCTGGCCTATCTTCCACAAGGGTTATACTGGCCCCGGACAACTGTCGCGTAAAGCAGAGTCATGTATAAATTAGTTGAGGCAAATCTAAAAATTAGTTGCTAAAAGAACTGCAAGTGTAGGATCACCTCACTAATCTGTGCGAGTTTGTTCTTTGATTTTGTTACAAGCTTGGGAACTGCATGCTCTGGTATGACAATTTCAAGTATACTTCTAGTGACAAGTGGTACAGGGATTCTAACCAGGAAAGGAAGATTGTTATAAACATATGAAAGAAAATGCCCATTTCATGCGTAGAACAAAAGCAATAATATCCTAAGAAAGAAAACATTCCCAATTCAAAATAATAATAATAATAAGCTACCTATTTATTGCAGTTGGAACATCTTCATGGCGTTCACTTTCATTCTGCTTCACTTTTTCAATGCTAGATCCTCCAGCATCCTACAAAATGAAGTTTTCTTATCTTTTATAAGTTTGAAAGAAACAAAACACAAGTATAGGCCTGTTTGAAAAAAATATAATTTCATTCTTCTGATCACTAAATTAAAGTAGGACAGTTGCCTTTTTTCTGCATATAACTCAAAGAGGAGGGCGATGGTTTTGCTATATCTTCCCCTTTTCTTAACCGACATCTCCCCCTTCTTTCTTGGTGCTGTTTAGTCTGGAAAGACCATTAAGACCTTTCTACACATCTTAAGCAATCATTCAACTCTACATTATCACATCCTATAAATGAGATTTAACTTATTATAATTTGAAAACACGAATAGAAGAAGTGAGCCATCAGAGATAAAAACAATGCACTTCCCATGGGCAGCAAACATATCAGCAAAGCTTCGATCTTTCTTTCAGACGACTGAAGTGAACATGTTCATTTTCACACTACTTTCATCCAGACTTAACATGCTGCTTTTGAAAATTTTACAGGTGGACCAAGGCTAAGTTTGACTAGTTGTTTCATCTCAATTTTCTACTGTTTAATAGACTCCCAGTGGGTTCAACTTGCAAAGTCCTGGAGATGACTCCAGTACCATTGACCTAAGCTCACTGGTGTTTAAATCCAATATTCTCGATAGCAGAAACAATGAACTAAAAATAGACAATGAAAGTTGCATAAGTAAAATAAAGGAGCAAAAAAGAAACATGAAGCAGAAAGAGAGTCCCCTGAAAAAGAAAATAGTAATAACCTTTGCTGGTTGTGTAGCTGCTGCAGAGTGCACATTCTGATATGTTGTGGCAGGAGGTTCACCACCACTATGGCCATCACGAGCTGGGTTTATGTTATTTGGAGAAGCAGCCTCCGTTCCAAGAGCATTCACAGCAATGCCAGGTGCAGAAACAGGTGGTGATGTATCCTTTTGAAAGAACTCTTTGTATAAGAAACTCCTTAGTCTTGATGTCACTTCAACAAGAGCATCTCGAGCTGCTTTTATTTCCCCTTCAATCTGTAGAACATCAATGGCATTCAGAGACAGTGAAGATAATAACAGATCCTCTTGACATGGATCTTGTTGAGCCTAAAGGAATCTCAACACTTCTATTCTTTTTGGTCACAAATACTTCAACTGCAAACACCAGCTATAGATGATATTACATATCACCACTATAAAAAAAAAAGAAATATATTCACAATTAGAGTGCTTCAGGATGATTCACTTCAAGCACTCCAAAAACACTATAGAGAACCAGCTATGAAATTTATTCATGAGTGAGGTCCACATGTGAGACTGCGGTCACCTTAACTTACCTTGATAACACAATCTTGGAACTAATTTCTTCGATGACATCAAACACCAGCCATCTTACATATCGTGGCTTTATATGCATTTATTCAATATTCATCATTCGTCATGTCAAATTGCATACCTGTACAAGTTCATCAGCCCCTGATACACAAGAAGGTAGCTTTTCCCTAGGCAAGATCTGCATTTTTGCACCAGTCAATCTCTCCAATTCAGATAACGATCCATCTCTTCCCTCCAAACATCCAATTTCACTGGAAGCAATAATTAACTTGGTTTTTATGATATTGTCCTTATCTGGAACAAGATCAACAATGCGAGTTTGAATATGCAACAAAGCTTCTTGAGCAGGAAATAACTCATCATCAGGACCCTGCATATAGAAGCAAAAACAAAGATCTGTTAGGTCTTCCAAAAGGCAAAATAAGGGAGTGGGTTAGGAATATATTATGAACAAAAAAAAAAGAAAAAAAATACAAATTCCAAAACATTATAATACAAGGAATTTCAAACTCGGTTTTGGAAATATTAAAACAACTCATAATCTACATCATGATCTAAATGGTAACCATCAAAGTTAAAACATTGCTGAACTGAAAAAATGGATGCTTATAGGCAGCATTGACTTCTAACCAGATCATTACTTAACAAATGATTACAAGTACCTCCTCAGATGAAATGATAATGATCTGCTCATCTGACCCGGACACAGGATCAGAAACTTTTACATCCACTCCAATTTCATTCTGAAGCAAATCTACTATGCCATCTACCTCTCCAATAACTTTATTAACCTTTTCGGTAGGGCAAAGCATTCTAAACACAAGGTCCTCACCAGAAAAGGGCTGTGCGCTGTCAGCCATGGGAGCCCCAAATTCACCTGAATAACTAGGTTGTCGAGAGGAATAGTTATTGTTTCTGAAGTTGTTGGCAGATATTCGTGATCCAAATGAAGGTCCATCTACTGCTGATCGACGCCCTGCATTATTCATGTGAGGAATATAATCATCATCAGGAAAAAATCGTTCAGGTGAGTGTATCCGCCCATGTAAATTCGCATGACTGCGATCACGATGCTGACTCTCCCGCAAGCGTGATGAGATAATTGCTATAGCATTTTTCACTGCATTCACATCACCTACAACCTGCTTGGGAAACAAAATGTTTCAAAACCCTCATTCTTACCACTTTCAATTCACATCAATATCTATTTATCTGCTAAAAAAAAACCAATAGGAATAATAGTCTCCATTGTCCAAATAATCACAAAGGATTAACAGTCTGGGCATCATAGCATGCAATTAATAACAAACTCAATTGCAAGAAGACAACAAACCAATATTTAAGGGATGAGTCAAGATTCTAATTTCGATGTCGTGAGAATTAACAGGAATAACATTAATGCTTGAGTCTCAAAGGCAAGTTAACTGAAGTGTGATTCTCCAAACAAGGAATTAAAACAACCATTAGAGAGCAGCAACAGCCACTCCCATTATGAGCATATCAAATCAAGGATTGTTCTCACTAGAGTTCAAATAGCTGAGCTGATACCCTTTAGATTGGTCAAATCAAGTATCCAACAACAACCAAGCAATAAATTCTTAAAGATCCCATGATTCATTGGGGTTCAAGTCAGTCATCATCTGCTTATATTCTTAGCTCTCGGCTGATTCAGATGAAATTTTAAGTGAGAAACTCATTGCATTTAAAGATGAAGGCATTAAAGCATTGTAGAAGTACTCTCTTGAAATGGTCCGTTTCACCAAAATCTAAAGTTCCATAAGCACAAGTCATAAAATTTTCGAGCAAAAAGTCCTGGGTAGCAATAGCCAATAGTAATAGTAAGGTGTGTGGGTCAAGAAAACCTGAACAATTTCCTCAGACATGGAAACGCAGCGAGGCAAGGTATGATCTCTAGGCAAAATCCTAATCTGGGTCTTTGTCTCAACCCTCATTTGCTCAATTATCTTTCCCCCTTTACCCAACAAACAACCCACATGCATTCTCGATACCACCAACCTAGTAACTACTCTGTTTCCTCTACCACCGTAATCCTCCTCTTCATTTCCATATCCACCGCCATTCATCCCAAATTGTGCATCACTCTCCAGAATCCTATCGTGTATCAAGAACAGAGCCTCCTGTGCCGGCGAGAACGCAGGCATTCTCCCCTCCGGATCCCTCCGTCGCGTATCGGATATCTCGATGATTCGCTCCTCATCTCCGGGAATCAGCTCGTGAACGTTGATCCACGCGCCAGTGTGTTGTCTAATAGACTTGATTATACTCCCAGACTTGCCGATTACTCCACCGGCTTTCAAATCATGACAGAGAATGCGGTAACTGGTGGTTACCATCAAGGACGAGTCCTGTTGCGGCTTAGATTGACGGATGTTGTTGGGATTGGGGCCGACGCCGCCACTGCCACGGTAGCGGTGGTTATTCGGAGTATAGTGGTGGTTGTATCTGGGTTTAGTCCTACCACCCATATTGCTGTTCTCGTTATCATAGTCCTGATGGTCATAGTAGTAGTTCCGTTTAGATCTAGATCTCTCCATCTCCTCAAGATTAAGCTTAAGGCAATCAGTAAAATGTCCAAGATTCACTGTCCTAAAACACCAACTGAAAGAGGGTTTTGTTCCCTTTCAAGTTTTATGTTTGTTTCTCGGGAAAAAACTGAAGAGAAAATGAGAAAAAAGAAATTGAAATGCTTGTGACTGTAAAGTATCTGAAACTCAGATGAGGAAGATGAAAGAATGAAAGAAAGACTAAGGAGTCATAGAAGAGGAGTGAATGACAGATAGATAGCCGCCAAAGATTTTAACCCATTAACTACTCCAGTTTTCTGATTCTTTGCTTCCTTCTTGCTGTTTAAAGCCCAAAGATGTACTTATTGCTTGTAGCTCTTGCTTTTGTTGTGAGAAACTGCTGTAGAGAAACTTAGAACGGTGTCGTTTTTTACTTTCAGAAGTTTTAAAATAAATTACACCAACCCAATTATATAAATTTTATAAATTTAGTATTTCAAATATTATTTTACTTATAAAATATAATTTAAAGTAATTTTATATTATAAATAATTTTTAAGATATTGAATTATTACAATTTAAATAATTAAAATATCGTCGGTATAATTTAGCCTATGGTGATGTTGTTTGGTCAAGGGGCAACTTTGATTGGCCTATGGTGATGTTCTTTGGTCAAGGGGCAACTTTGATTGGATTATGTGTGTTGTATTGTGGAAAATAGTAACGCTGATTGTTCCAATTTATTTTGTATATATTAAGGTATTAATATTTTAATATTAATTGAATAATGTAAATAAATTTAATAATAAAATACAATTATTTTAATATATATTGGATAAAATTTTGTTAAAAAATAATTAGTATATTTCTGTGGAAAAATATGGATCTCCAAAATTGGAATTTCATATTATACTCTAATTTATTACTTTATATTTTTATGAAATTTTTTTATATAAATTCAGTTTATTTCATTATTTCTAAATTAATTCCATTAAAAAGTAAATATATATATATATATATTATATTTATATTAATCAATAAAAGATAAAATAATAAAATACATTTTACTTTTTGATTATATTAGTTTAAAAATGATATTATAAACTAAATCTATATAAAACTTTATTCTTACGGTATTTTTCCCCTTTCAATAAGTTGGATGGAAGATAATTTAAAAATATGATGCGAAATTATTGACTTGTATGAAAGAATGAAAAATAAACGATTCCATTTTATTTGTCGTATCTTTTAGATTACCAATAAAAAATAAATTTTTTTTTTCAACGTCATATTTGTTTTGGCATTAATATAAGTTTTTTCTATTAATTATTTTAGCATTTTTCAATTACAGGCTTTCTAAAAGAGACTAATATAATTATTTTATATCTATAATTACATGAATTAAATAACATTTTTAATCTTTGTGAAAAATTTTTAAACGAAAGATATAATGGAATGGATTAAACACTTAATAATTGATCCATATCATCTAGTTTTATTTGTTAAATGCATAATAAATTTTATAAATTAAAATTTTGATAATATAAACCAATTATATAACAAATATAAAAAAAAATATTATTAGCATTTCTCTAAAAGATAATAAATAATTGTTTTTACTATGGATAAATATTTCATTTATTTTTTATAAAATGATAAATAAATTATCATAAGATTTAGACAATTATACATTAAAATTAATGTATTCAAATACAATTATTATTACACACAAATTGAATCAGATATTTTTTTACTTTATGAAACTAAAATACTTTATAACTATATCACAATTTTTTTACCATAAAAATCATATTTAAATTTAAATTTTATGTTATTTAAAAGAGTATGGATGAATTGCCACAATATTTTTTTAATTTAATTAGAAATTTTAAATTGGAATATTCAAGGTTAAACTAAGGAGACATTCACTGTACTTTGAAATTTTATACTATACGCTCAAGATTAATCCCGGAAAATTGAAACCTTATTTTCCCAGGTACAGACGCAAAAGACTTCACCAAGGATATTCAAGCCAGAGGTGCTATTTCAAATTTGATCATGACAAATTCAGAACATTTGATTTCTTGATTGTATGCAACATTGGCTGCGTCGCCAACTTCTGCTTGTTTATTTTATCGTTTAGTTGGGAGATGTGTGCGTAGTGTAGTATAGTCTCGTTGCCGACCAGGTGTTTGATGTTTTACCCGTGAGAGAACCGATTGATCTTCGCTTCATTTGGTTTTTGGCTATTCAAAATGGCTTTAGTACTTTTTAGAAAACCCATTACTTTCTCAACGATGCTGAGTCCCTCTTCCCTTTCAAGACTCTTTACTTTCTGCTCAAAGGCTTCCTCTATTGTTGATAACACAAATGGCACAGCTATGAATCCTTCCGCTGATGAGAGGCAAAAGGGTCGCCCAAATTTTCCTAGCAATATTCATCTTTCTCCTTTGTTCAGCGATGAGAGACCCTTTTTAGATGGTTATGATATTGAGCTCGTGGACAACGATACTTGGCAGGTCAAATCGGGTTTAGTCCATTCGTGGAATGGATTAGATAGGAAAATGAAAGAAGCAGCAAAGTATGCTACTGAACCATTTGATGAGCAGGTTGATGATGTCTCATCTTCGCAGGGTGACTCTGATTTTGACGAGATTGATAATATGAGAATTCGAGGCAATCTTTTTTATAAGCTAGAGAAGGACTCCAGAGAATTCCAAGAGTACAGTTATGATTTTCACAGGAAGAAATCCTCAAAGAGGAAGGTGAAAACAGATGATAATCGTAAAGAAAGCAAAAAGAAGGAAAACCAAGTTCAAAAGTTTCCGCAGATCGTGAGAAATGAGAAGGTTTATTCTTTGCTTCTACCTAATATAGATGGATATGATGGTGTTGCGAAAAAGAACGTTCGAACACCAACTTTCAATCAGCTTACTGGACCTTATCATGAACCATTCTGCTTGGACATTTACATATCAAAAGCCTCTGTTCGGGCTTGCATTGTTCACCGGGTTACAAGCAAGGTGGTGGCTGTTGCACATTCAATATCTAAGGACATAAAATTCGATCTCATTTCAACAAGGAATGCAGCTGCCTGTGCTTCTGTGGGATCAATTCTAGCACAAAGAGCATTGGAAGATGATATTCATGATGTGATTTACACACCAAGGAAAGCAGAGAAATTAGAGGGTAAGCTTCAGATTGTGCTTCAGTCTATTATTGATAATGGCATTAATGTGAAAGTGAAGCTTAAGCAAAGGAAACCTTGGAAGGCTGGTTTCCCAAGAGATCCTTAGAGCTTTGTTGCCTGTTTGGATGTGTTATGAGTCTCATTACTGAGTTAGAGCCCTTGGCTTATGGCTATGGAATTGTGTTGCAAATATTTCATTTTAGACAAACCTAGGTGTACCCGTGTTTTCCGCTCTGTTTGCTGAGCCATGACCCTCAATATCATGAAAAGTTGCAAACTTGCAGGTTTTTTTTACTGCTCCTATTTGTTTTGATTGGAAATAAGCAGAAGCCTAGGAACCAGCCTGTTGGCTCTGGAATAGTTGGTACTTGTGGCATGTAAAAATGCAGATGAATAAATTTACAAAAGGCTTAAACCATATTAAACCGTATGCAGTTTTTTCAATTTGTCCCTTTTTATCTGATTGTTCCCTTGATCGTTTTATGGTCATATTTGTTGCTTGCACGTTGTTTTTTAACTATATTCTAAAATTTAAAAAACGATATATTACAACACAATTTGTTGACATATCAGCTAAAATATAAATTAATAGAGATTAAGGTCATGTTAGAATTGTGGGACGGATTGTGGTTTTAAAAATTTCAGAGGTTGCGATATGGTTAAAAATAACTTTCATGGAACAAATATGACTAAAAAAACAATCAAGGAATAATATATAAAAAAAAAGGGAATAAATTGCTGATGTTGCATATGGTTTATACCAATTTAAAAATCAATTCAGAAAGAATAACGTTTAAACAGTCTGATTTAAGTTATTTTATACTAGCAAAATATACTTGATATTTAACTGAAATTAGAGAAATTATTAGATAGATCTAATATATTAGTCTAATCCAATCACACAATAATATATATTTAATTATTTTATTCTCATTGGTTAATATGAAAATAATATACATATATATCATTATATGATAGAATTGGTCTATAGATGATATAATAAATCTGATATATTAAGAATTTCTCCTTAAATTAATATTATTCCAATTCATGTAAAGTTGAAGGCTTCATTACATATTTACAACAGCAAGAAGCTGCCTCCTTTCCGCATTTGCCATCATTGATACGAACATAAATAAACAAATATTATTAATAGTTTAACTATTATTTATAATATTTTTTATTTCAAATTTTAAATAATATAATAAAAAAATTTTAAGAAAATAAATAATTATATTTTTAAAAATGCAGCTAGACTATATTGATAGGATAGATGGCAAAAAAAGAAAAAATACTAATAACACTTTTTAGACATTTACTTTATAATTGATTCACATTTTCAAGTTTAATTTATATAATTTTTAATAATGTAGATCAATTATAAGATAAATATTCAAAAAATATTAAAAAAGTATTGCTAGCATTTTTTCATTAAAAAACATAATAATTAAAGATGGAGGAAGTATTTAACTTTGATAAAAACGTTTTTCAAATTCAAATTCTGTATTTTTAATTTTTTTTAATTTTAAAAACTGTTTTTAATATAAACAAGTAAATATATATATATATTTTTTTTTTAAAATAGAATTGAAAAAAAATTTATAAAAAATTAGTCAAGTAAAAAAAATTCAAAAATTGATTTAAGGTCGCTCAACCAATTCCAAATACCCCTCAGTGGTCTGTAAAAAAATTGTGTACGCTGTCGTTTTATCTTTGCGGAGAATAAGCTAAATTACAGGACAACTAGCAATGCAGGATATCAATCAAACACTGAGAGAAACACGCCACCCAATAGCCATCTGAGGAGCTCTACTGCGCCGCCTACCACGGCCGGTGAGCTTGCTTTTCCCGCCTTCTTCATTTTCTTTTTTCTATTTTTCTCGCTGTTCCTGAAGCATTTCTAATATTCAATATTGAAAACTTTTCGGTGTTTTCTATGGTCCTTTAGTTAAGGTAATCGGTAAAATTCTGACTCAGAACCTGTGATTCCATAAATGAACAAGTTCAGGATCTTCACTACTAATGTAACAGTTAATTTTTCAGTTAGCTTCGGTCGTAGCTTTCAACATGCCAGTCGCCGAAAACCAATGGGATTTCAGCTGGTATCTCTCTCAATTATAGGTTTTGAAACTGTGTAGTTAATTTTCCTTCTAAGAGTTGGCTTCCTTAACATTTTCTAATCGCTTTGAATCGATTTGGGTTTTTGTTTATTTAAATTATGGAGAAGTATCTTTCTGATGAATTCAGAGTGATCTTTTTTGTGACTTGTGGATAAGTATTACTTGTGACTTGTGGCTTGCACATTATTTATAGGTTTGTTATAAGTTGCTCAAATGGTTAAATTGATACTATAAAATGCTAAAAAAGGTGTCTTTTTGGGTTTTCTTTCTTTGTTTATTGTTTTCCTTTGTGATCGGGTGTCACAAATGTGACTGATGAAGCAATCCTGTGGGTGTTCCAATGATTTTGGTTGGAGTTAAATGAGCCAATTGGGTGTAAAAAATGCAATTTTGACTCATTCAAGAATAAGCCAATTTTGGAATGTGCTGTGTAATTTAGTGTTATCTATGCTTCTAAATTTGCAGTTGTTCCCATAGTTTTTCTCTATAAGTATTTTGTCATGTGATCTTTTAAAATTACCTAACCTATTGTGGCATTCTTTTTCATTTTCACAAATTAATAGAAAACAGAGAAATTGTCTTCTGCAGAATGAAGAGTTGTACATCAGACAAAGCAGGAGAGGAAACATTCTTAAATTTTCTATGAGAGTCAATTCTTTTTTCCAAAAAATAAATAAAAAAAGAATTGGATCTTACTTTAAGGAATTAAAACTTTTCTTACTTATTAAGTTCTCTAGATTTTGCACCCACAAACATAGCCTGGTGGTAGGTGCATTTCTTAACGTGAGCTAGGTCTCAAGTGCGAGCCCCCCCTACCCCATTTGTATAAAAAAAAAAAATTCTCTAGATTTTAATTGAGTATTTTTCAAGTGTGATATACTTAGACAAGGATTATTTAATTAGAAGTGATTTAAATGTTCTCCACAAGAGCATAAGGTGTTATTAGTTACTATCTTATACCCTCAAATTTATGAATCAAGCCTTTAAGAACATTTATCAGATAGTGGATAAGTGTTCCTTTGCACTCACCAAAGTAGGAAAAGGGCAAGGCTTGCAATTAGAGAGCAAGCTACATAAGAGGATGTCCCTTTCCTATCAAGAGGGCCAAGGGCAAGAACAAGAAAGCCATGACCGTTATTGCAAGCTCCCTTTCCATTAAAGAGTGTGAGAGAGTTCAACATTGTTAAACCGCCTATAGTATATGGAAGATTTTGGAGAACTACCATAAAGGCACTAAGCAAGTTCGTTCTAGGAAGATTCAAATTTTAATGAATGAATATGAGCTCTTTGATATTAAGCTTAATGAGTCCATCACCGATATAACAAACCGCCCTCTTACCATCATCAATGGCATGAAGAAATATGGAAGACACACAAGCCTTAAAGATGTCAACAAGAAGATCTTGAGAAGTCTTCCTATGAAGGAATATAACTCAAGAATGGTAGGTATTGAAGAAGCAATTGAGGATACAAGCACCATTCCTACTGATGTGCTCATTGATAAGCTTCTTACTAATGATATGGCTCTTACTAGGGACAAGGAACTTGAGGTTGAAAGGGATAAAAAGAAGCCTCTTGCTCTCAAGGAAAGCATTACCTCTTCCAAGGTTCAAGACTTGGACCTCATTAGTGATGATGAGGTAAGTGAAGAAGAGGATGAGCAATTCAAAATAGCCAGTCATCCAGGATCAAAGATGTGAACTCTCAGGACAACAATGGTTAGAATGACTAATTAATGTTGATAATTTTGAGAAATAAAGTGCATTTTTTATCTCCATGTTGAAAAAGCATGTAGCAAGATGCTTTTGGTGTTGTATGTATGCTGCCATTATTTTAATTTTTCCTCTTTATAAAATGCTTCAAGTAATGTGCACTTGGAGATTTTTTTTCCTTATATCTTGTTTCATTTGACAGTGAATCTAAGTGACACTGTGTGCTGTAGTTCACTATCTTCTGGAATTTCTTTGTAATATATTGTTTGATATGAATAAATTATCACATGCAGTGACTTGGAAGTAGATTTGGAGTCCGAGGAGAATGCTTCCATTGTTTATGCAGCATTAGCTGTTGATAAAGAGGTCATTCTTAAACATCTCTTCCTCTATTGATTTTTATTTTGCCAGATTCTTACTATTTCATTTACATTATTATTACAGTTGCAGCCAGATAAAGTGAAAAGGCACATGTCAACCTCTGGTGGGAAATTATCAGTGTGAGTTTATCTTTATGATGATTGATGATTTTTTCCCCTATGTTTGCTCTATAAATATATTAGTTAAATCTCATGAATTTGGTTTCTAAATACAAATAGTGTAAAAGATTGCAATTAGCAGATTTCATCCTTGCATGTTACTGCTAAACATAGATGAGCCTAATTTAATTATCAAAAAGAAAAGAAGTATATAGCAAAATTCCTATCTTTGGATTTAAGTTGATACAACTTAGATGCTGAGCCCTTTGGTTATGACAGGGTTTGGTTTTAAAAACGAAAAAGAAAAAAAAAAGAATTACCAAGAAGCTATAGTTAATTCAAATGTTCAATTCATAATTGAAGCTGAATAGACTAATTTTCTCTGACCCTTTGTAAAACTCTTCTTGTAAATGCCTTTATATAAAAGTCTGTAATAAGTTTTGAGTTTAAGATGCTTCCATAACAGTTATTTACTTAGAATTATAAGTTTGTGAACCGACACAAATATTTCAATTTTTTATGGATATACAAGTTGAAAGTTTAATCATGAACCAATCTATTGCGTTAGCTTAATACTCTTGTTCCAGGATATGCCGTTAGCCTCTCCTTTTGCTGCCCTTTAATATCTGGTAGCACAAAAATCTTGTTTGACAATTAATACTGAATTTGAGGACCAGAGGTAATGATGTTGTGTATTCTTTCCTTTTTCCTCGCAATGCGATGGCAGAGGAAATATTATGTTCTGATCCTTTCTGTTTAAATGAGTCCTCCAAGTCTTTATAGTGGCTTTGCTGTAAAGGCGCTCACCTTCTAATTAATAATCTGTTCTTTATGTCATCCTTGCTACTGACAGGCACTTTGAGGCAGTGGAGGCGAGGTTTCTGCGAGCATCATTTTCTGCCTTCACAGATGTCCTTACACTTGCAACAAAAACAATTGAAGAATTTGGGAAAAGAATGAAATTATGATAGAAAATTATTGTTGTCAAATTAGTTTTATTATGTAACTAAATCAGTATCCAGCATCTATGATTTTGAAACCATATTTCAGTTTGTTGATCTGATATTCATTTCAATATTCGGAATCAATTGCAATCTTCTTGCAATATCAGAACTGCATAATCCTGTGAATAATGGGTGAAACTGTAAAGTGTCAGCAGAAACACAGAATTCATTCATTTGCCGGCACCAGAGATCTTTGTATTATACGAAACAAGTTGCACGGCATATAAATATCACCTGCAAACGATATATTTATAATCTTATTATTTTAGCCTAAAGGCAATATTGTAAAAAATAATCTGAATTTTTAAAATTGTATTAAAATTAAATTATTTTTTTTATTTATATATACAAACTTTTAAAACTTTATTAATTTATGAATTTGGAAAAAAATTTGCTGAAGTAGCATAAAATTCCGATGAGATTAAAAATAATATATTGATTAGGAAGTTGACTAACAAACTGAGTTATATTAGAAACTTTAAAACATTATCATTTTTGTTTTTCCTAAAATTTTAAAATCTAAATTTCTCGGATAAAACTCTACTAACAGTCAAATTTTTTATTTCTCCTTGCTCTGTTGACCATAAAACTCCTAAACAAAACAGTTACATGTATCGTTTATCAAATTTAAAAGAGATTTAGGTTTTAAAACTTTAGAAAAAACAAAAACGATGATATTTTAAGATTTTTAAAATGATTCAACTTCCTAATCACTACAACATTTTTAATCTCACCAAAATTTTATGTCATGTCGGCAAAAAAATTTATAAATTAATAAAATTTTAAAAGTTTATGTATTTAAAAAAAAATGGAAAGTACAATTTAATTTTGATACAACTTTAAAAATTCATGTTATTTTTAGCAATTATCTCTAATCCAAATTCCATTTTGTGTTGCATAGCATTGCAAATGTGAAATGGAAACTTGGAAATGTCTTTCACTACCTTGTTAATGGACGAAATTTTTAGTGGAGGATAAACTAAACCATGTTCTATATACCTGATGATATATGAGAATCCTACTGCTAGACTAGTGTTACAGGATACCACAATCTGCTGAGTCGGATCTCACGATTATGATCCCTCTATACCAGATGGAGTAGTCACAAAGACTATAACGGTATCCTTGGATCCCGCAATCCCCTAATCCAGCTACAATCCTACTACTAGACTAGCATCACAGGATACCGCGATCCACTGAATCGGATCCAATGATTATGATCTCTTTATACCAGATGGAGTCGCTATAAAGACCATAACGGTATCCTTAGATCCCGCGATCCCCTAACCTAGATACAATCCTACTACTAGACTAGCGTCACAAAATACCGCAATCCACTGAGTTGGATCCCACAATTATGATCCCTCTATATTAGATGGAGTCGCCACATAAACCATAACTGTATCCTTGGATCCTGCGATCCTCTAATCGAAATACAATCTGAGTGAAGTCGATAAGATCAAACAAGATCCTAGAATCTCGTGATTCACGGGTCTTGTAACCCTACAAGACAACAACGCTAACCCATATGACCTATGATCCAGAAATCCTTAGGAGAGACAAAAATACTGCACGGCCACAGTGTATTAGGCAGGGCGTTGACATGACAGGTAAGAAACATTAAATGAGCATGCAACTCAAGCACGGTGCCTGATAACTAACGTGGCTAGCAAGCCATAATCATAACTTGATAGAGCTGGCTTGAGCCATAATGTGAGAGAAGGGGATTGAACGTTTGACAAAGGAAAGAGTTATAAAAACCTCAGACAACACCCCCAAAAGACAGGTTAACTTTGGATCTCTCAAGCTATCTTTCCTTTTCTTTTTTTCCTCCTACTGACTTAAGCATTAGAGGGGCTCACCGGAATCCAACTCCGGTCTAGTTTTTTGTTTCAGTCGCGCAGGATCCATCAGCTACGAGAGACGGAAGTTATCAATACCAATGAAAGGCTTGAATTGTCACTACTTGGCATACTTATTGTTGGAAGAATGATAGCAAATCCTTGTGCATTTGATCCTTTCTTAACTCCAAAACAAAGTGATCTGATTTGTTCTGTCTTCTTTGCAGGCATTTGCATAGGTGTTAAATTGAGATTCTTTTCTGAATTTTACTTGCTGGCAGCTGGCATATTTAAACATAGAAAAGTTTCATAAGAAAAATGATGGCTTGTTATTAGATTAGAGCAAAAAATCTTTACATCCGCTCATCATCAGAAAAATTTAGATTTCAAGAAAATAAAGCTGTACCATTATCCGCTCATCTTCAAAGTGAGAGTGTGATATCCATGCCCAAAAACAGTATCTTGAGGTGTAATTTCCAAGCCACCAGTTGTTAAAGGAACAAAAACATCAAATGTTGCAACTGATAAAATGGATATCTAATATATATTCTGCATATCATGAGAGAAGCAAAATATATTACATGGAACTGAACAAAAATGATTCTATTAATCAGCAAAAAGAATCGATCAACATTTGATTGGGATCATAATTTCCATTTGGATATGCATTGCTATAGAGCACCTGTGGAACTGTAAATGCAATAATATTATACCAGAAAGAGATATTGCCTTGCTAAATATATATGCTATTGCTTGATGAAGGAAAGGACAAAAACACAAAATAGGTATTGAACAAAGAGAAAGCTAAAATCCATGTCTAGCAATCTTGGTTCCTTTTAATCTTCGTACTTGCATCACTTGTTGCTTCAATATTCGTCCAAATAAGTATATAGCGTTTCATCTTTCTTTGATTTGCGCCGACTAAGCAAAGCTTTGAGAAGACGTTTACTTTTGCTCGGGTATTGATCAATGTCTTTAGGACTTCCCTTTTCAGGTTGCATTCGCATTGAAGCTGATTTTCGAGGCTCTGAAGGATACTGCCAGAAACAATAATAAATTTTTAAATTCAGGACAAAAGTTTGCACCGAAAATATACATTACTACATACAAGTAAAGAAAACTTAAATCGGATTTTGCAGTAATGCTTTTATGAAGATTTTATCAGCAATTTCTTCTCAACTTATAACATAATGTGATGAAATATCACTTGCTTACCCGTTGTCTTGCAGTGGTTGCAGAGTTTGGAGTGGTAGGCCTACTGCTACTTGGTGTTGTCGGTCTACTTGATACAGACCCAGAACGCAACAGGGGAAAACGATATGGGGAAACTGAGCGCTTAACTGATTAGCAAGGCATCATCAGTTGAAGATAGTGCATAGATGATTAAATTACATGGGAAGGAAGAAAACAAAATATAAGGTTTGAGGCATCCTACATCAAAATGCAAACAAACCTATTTCTTTTTTAGGCATAGTAGAAGTGAAGGAAAATGTTGCAGATCTTTGTGGAGGTGGTCGCAGAGAATGTGATGGGGAATGCCCTCTTCTGCATGGAGAAAACTTAATATTATCATCTCACTAAATAAACCTTAATTATTTATCAGACTATAACGATAAACAAATTTTTACCTGAATGAAGATGTAGGAGTTTCAGTAATTGTAGCTCGAACAGCTTCAGTAACAAATAGGAAAAATAAATAAAACAGAACAAATTATGATATAGTCCTGTTCAAGACAAAAAAATGACACAATACTTGGAGAAATCTCCTACCATTTTGGAATTGATGCCATTCATCTTCATCATCTAGGTTGCATCCTATGTATTTTGCTTTAGTGCGAATGGCTCCATGCATAGTCTCTCCAACTGAAAATAAACAGACAGGTTGTAAAGATCCAAACTTTTCAACTACGAAGTAAAGAAAACAAATGTGGCCAGTCATGGCAACAATAGTATTGACAAAGGAAATAGGGAACCATTATTACCTGGCAAGATATACCGCTTATGGTACTTCGGAGTATCTATCACCAATGACTGTTGTGTGATGCCCTCATGATTGATGTATTCTTGGCATGTCCGTAGTCTCTAACAAAAGCAGGAGAGGAAAAGATTATAAAGATTCAACGTAGCAAATATGGCCATCTTACAGAAAAGCATGCCAATATTTTTAATATCCAGTGCAATCCAGCAGCACAACAACCTCTGTGCCTCTATCATTATCTATATGAACAGCTGAAAGAATAATGTACTTCCAGCCATTGCATAGGATCTGTTCCCCAAAAAATAAAAAATAAACGTAGCATGCGATCCAAAGTTTTCACTTGTAATGCCAATTTTTAAATATTGAACCCCATTTGTAACGGCCCCCAGCATATTGATTGGGGGAAAACCACACAGCCTAAAAATCCAAAAAGGTATCTTATTGTCTTTGATGTGCAACTAAAACAGTGAGATTTCATTTTCAGATGCAATTGGTTAACAGTCATCATCAAAATTCTGCATTAAATGTCGAATAGGATATGCAAATCTTATCCATCATGGATTAACAAGACTCTAAAATTCAGTATATCTCCACAATCTTCAAAACTCCGTGTACAATCTGGTCAGATGAACATAATTACAAGCTTGAGTGGGCAAGTCCTTGCAGTTTTCCCGGTTAAATTTTCATTTGTCCATTAGTAGATTTTGATCCATGCATATTAATATGCCACAAATGGCTTATTTCTCTATGTTACTTTCAACACAGCCAAGAGGCACAGTTTTCTCTCACTTCTGCAATTCATATTCATAATGTATGAGCTCAAGTTATGAACTTCAGAGTAGAAGTAAAATCATCACCATTGCCTTAAGAATTTCAATAGAGTATTCGCACTGTACAAATGGCATTTTCCACAAAATCTCAAGTCCTAAGAGAACCAATGCTTCAAATATTTCAACAACTAATGCAAATTCAGGCATACCTGTTCAATGCAAGATACACGGAATTCTGTTCCAGAAACTTCATCAACCTTCTCATCCAGAAGATCATTAACCTTATATGTCACAGAACCCAAATGGTCCACAGTATTCACAAAAGCCTTAATGGCATAATCTTTCAATGTCTCCACTACTCTGCATGAGTGGAAATTCTAATTACTTAAAGTGGGAAAGGGATACAAAGAAAAACATCAAAGACCATTCATGAAAAATCCCAGCAAGGACAACGCACATCTGTTTTTGGTCATCATTTGTATAGGATAACTCAAAATATTCAGCTGCCGAGTACAATTGTGTTCTCAGATTCTTCAAATCCTGAAATATATATGCAGCAATAATTATATGATGAAACAAAACCCAATTAAGGCAGCACGACTGAAGATCAAAAAAATGTACTGATATATATTTGAAGTGTTTTGAAGAAGATTGCATCATGTGGAAGGATTTATTTATCAAGCAACCACAAGGCTCAAGGAGAACATTGAAAGCATTACATCAAACTTCAAAGTAAACTTCTAAGCAGATTGAGAAAGCAGACGTTGAATTCAAAATTAAACCTGTATAGATTAGCAAGAAATGCCACAATATCCATATTGAAGACACTAACCTTTAATCAGGAAACGCAAATATAAAAATTCCTATGAAAACCAGCAAATGAATTTAATCAGAAGGACCTTAAGACTATCAGAGAATAGCATGCTCTGCTGCATAGAAATCTCATCATAATTTGATGCCTCCTTAGAGATTGAAGATGCAGTCATTGTTCCTTATAGGAGAAAATTGCACTTCGAGTCCTTTATCCTGCAGGAATGAAAATGACCAGTTCTAGAACCAAAGCCAATGAACAAACAAAAACAAAATAATATAATATCGATGTTATGGAAAACATTATTTAGTAATTTCTCAAAATATTTAAATAATTTCTTCTTTCAACCCACAACCAGAAACCCTTAATATCCTCATAATCATTAATTGAAAATGCCTCACTGAATCTTCAATGGCAATGGCAATGGCAAACCCATCATTTAGCAAGTGCGTGAGCAAACTTCAGCTATATAGGGAATTCAAGAGATAGAGAGATTGTACACAAAATCAAAACCCTATTTGCACAGCGATACAATTTTAAAATTAACACCTAAGAGAATCAGAAAGAGGAAGGGGATATAGAAACAGTTTTTCCTTGATAATTTACAACCAAAAGCACAAAAATTAGCATACTATGAGCCAGACAGTACTTTGCCAGTTGCTATACTACTTACAACTACTCAAAAAAGCAAACTTTAATAAGAAATTAGAGTAGCACTCAAAATTCTTACCAGCTGCAAGTCTGCTACAATTGCAAGTAATCCTTTTATTTTATTTTTTTTTTCAGAATCTTCACCAAGACTCTAATTTTATGAAATAATTAAATTATATATATCCAAAAAGTACGTCTCAACAAGTTGTCAAGTACTGAAAAAGCAGCAAAAGCTGGAAAAGTTTAAATTCCCTCTCATTAGTTGCTGAGGAAATTAGTAAAAGATCCTAAAGTGAGACAGTTTTGGATTCCAAGTGAGGGACTACTCTCATTGAACTAACTCGGTAAAGGTAGCAACTTTAGTGGGTTATTTATAAATTTGCCCACTGAATAAGAATATACAGTATATGAAAAGAACTGGGTTTGTAAGCAAAATTAAAGGTTCAAACCTGATCCAACAATTATAGCACAAACTCGGCTATTCTTCCGCTGCTGAGACTATAGCCAAAACCCATTTTCTCCAAATCAAATTTATTCACTCAGCCATTGTGAAAAGTCAAACCCAGGTGGGGAAGCAGGCCAAAAGCCAAATAAAGGACAGAATGAAGAGACAGTGGAAGCTGTATGTAATGTACTAAACGACAGAAAACGACAAACATTAGTGTTGGTGTCAAGCAGCTTAAGAAAAAGCTACAAGAGCAACAACAACAAAAAAAAAAAGCTAATAGAAGACCTTTAGAAAGAGATGATGACGATGAAGAAGAAGAAGAGGAGACACACATTAAGGTTAGCACGTTTGAATAAGGAATCCTAGTTTATGCGGAGAGAAAAAGAAAAAGTCTGAACCTTTTCTATGCAAAACTGGCTTCTCCCACCACATTAGTCATCATTTGAGCCAATTTTAGTGGAACCCACTTCCGCTTTCTTTTCATTTTTGTTTCTAATTTTGACTTCCTCTGCCTGACCAGAAAATAACATTTTGATGAATGGAACAGTGGCAACTGACCCATTTCTCCACTCGTCGCGGAGGAACTGATGGTTTTTTTTAAGAAAAAAAACTAAGGGTAAATTATACCAATTGTAATTTAATTATTTAATTTGAAACAATTAAATATATAAAATATTATTTATAATAAAAAAATTTTAATTTTTAATTTTATAATATAAAAATAATTATTTAGATTTGTTAAATCACTTAACTTAACTGAACGCTGACTTCAACTTAAAAAATTTATTTTTATAAATGTTATGTACATAAAATAGATCTCATAAAATTTTTTTATCATTTTCTCAAAATATTTGATTTGAGATAAAGCGAAAAAAATTAAGGAAAAGTGATAAGAAATATAAAAATTTTTTATGGAATTCATTTTATATATGTAGAATTTATACGTAGAACTTTTTTTATAATGTAGAAAATTAATGTTAGCATTTCGTTAAGTCGTTTAATAAATTTTGACGATAAATATTTTATATTACAAAATTAAAATTTAGATAGTTTTATATTATAAATATTAGTTTAGGCCGGTTTGGTAGGTTCAACCAGAAAAATCTGGAACCAACTGGTTTTGACCGGTTTTTTTAATTTTTTGCAAAAAAAAAATTTAATTATTAAATTTAGTCTAATTTAGTTAATTCAACGAATCCAACTACAAAATTGACTCTAAAACTAGATGGATTAACTATAAACTAATTAAATTAGTCAAAATAAATATATTTTTAAACAATTAACTCACCCTTATTTATAAAATGATATGTTATCTTCATTTTTTACTTTTTTTCTATGTGAGATTGTTCACTCATTTTTATATTTTTTTTTTACTTTTTTTATATTACTTTTTTTTTACAATTTGAAAATTTTGGATAATTATATTTTCAAGTTATAAATTACCTTTACATTTAATAATTAATTAAATATTTAGTTATACAAATATATGAAATATGATTTTTTTTTTAAAAAGAATATTAGACATGTTATATTATTCTTGTACACTATAAAAGATTTAAAACAACTTATTTTCTATTTTTATTATTTACGAGACATATTATGTTTTATTATATATGAGACATATTATATTTTATGAAAATACTACGTAGGCCAGTTCGACTTTAAATCATTCTCTAGTTTTTCCAGTTCATTGACTGGACCGATTTTTAAAATCTTGGTTAGAATACTATCGAGTAATTCACTCGAAAACTGATGGGTTGATTTTAACTGGTAGTTTGAACAAACATACGTAACACCAAACTATTTTAATCATAAAATAATATAATTTGATCGTGATTGATAAAATAACTTATTTTAAAAAACTAAATTCTTATATCTAAAAAAGTAATTTATCAAATGAGATATTATTATAATATAATTATTAAATTATTTAATATATATATAATAATGAAATGTTATGTTTATTATATTATAATTAAATATTTAATATAGTTTTTATTATATATATTATATAATTCATATGTATTATAAATTTAAATATATTTTATCTAATATCTACATTTTATATTTTTTTCAGCTAAATTTTTAACTAGTTTTGCTAAACACTCTTAATTAAATTAATTACTAAATTTTCAGGTACTAAATTATCAACTACAACTAAATTCTTAATTTAAAGTAAAATTATTAGCTAACAAATATATTATAACTAATTTTACCAAAGAGGGCAAAACTAACCATCAAAACACAGGGGAATGAGTTAAAAAAGGCAAGTTGATGGCTGTCTGCTCTCTTTAAGTCTAAAAATGGCAGTGTTGGACCGGCTGCTGTTCACCTTCAACTCCCTGCAAGATGCTCTAATCACAACCTAAGCGCCCAATTTGTTGAGTCGTCCAATGCTTTTGGTTTGTATCCGGAATTAATCCAAAGCATTCTGTATAAAAACTTCTT
The DNA here is from genome assembly GCA_949630135.1 of Balakata baccata. Taxonomy (NCBI): domain Eukaryota; kingdom Viridiplantae; phylum Streptophyta; class Magnoliopsida; order Malpighiales; family Euphorbiaceae; genus Balakata; species Balakata baccata. The sequence continues at coordinate 58,704 of CATIWF010053464.1, forward strand.
GTCTGTCTACATATCTGCTCCGATACATCTAATTAAATTGAAATATTCTCGTCTCAACTTATTTATACTCTCTTATATTTATATTTCTACGTTTTGTTGATAGATTAATGATAATTTATTCAAAATATTGTTCTTTTTTTCTTTTTTTTTTTGTGGTAAATCATCATTATGGTCTTGAATTTTAACTTTTATTTGGCAATTATTCCATTAATTTATTCTCAAGTATCCATTTATTATAAGAAATTTTTAGGCAGATCGAATCTACTATATTATCTATAAACTAACCAAATAACACAATTATATGTATTTAATTGTTTTATTTTCATTAATTAATGTAAAAATAAAATAATTAAATACACATCATTATATAATTGAATTGGTCTAATGGATCCGGTCTACCTAATAATTTTCATTTATTATTAATTCTTGTTTTAATACTAATAGTATTATAAAGTCATTTTCACGTGTGTATAAAAGTTATTTATCAGAAAATGTGAAAAAAAAAATATTTTTATAAAATAGTGTACTCTTTAAAATATTTGCTATTTGTAATAAATATTATATAACTAATTCATATTTCAATAGCTTTATTTTTTTATTTCTTTTAGTGATATGGGGAGAAAGGTAACTTCGTTATTTTAAATGACATTAATGAAAAAATATTTAGTTTATTAAAAATAAAGTAATTTTGGCAGTTCGACCAATAATATGAAGCTGTGTGGTATAAATTATATATTTTTGTATTATATTTTTATTTTTTTTAAGTTTGTTATGAAAAGTGGGAATCAAACTTGAGTCATAATTCAAGTCGATAAATGCACTTATCGCTTCCTAACACTAACTAAACAAATAATTAATCTATGGAAAAATTATTATTTACTCAATGATGTTTGACATATTATACTGGTATCAATTGAAGTTTAAAAACTGCACTATTTTCTATTTATTTTATGTTGTTAAACTATACAATCATTATGTTAATTTTTAAAACATTTACCGTTAGTCATAATGAATATTATCTTTTACTCAGAGATACTAGTATAATATATCAAACTTTATGAGATATTAGTACAATAGGTCAAACTCCATAGGATAAAGAGTAATTTCTTCTTTGTCATGCTACCGTAATTTAATGTATTTATAATAGAAAATTTAACATAATAATTTATTAAATAGGACAAATAGATTAATTTTTAAACTTAGGGAGTGTATTATGTCAAACCTAGTGGATAAATAGTAATTTTTCTTTAATCTATTTGACATTTTGTTTAAAAAATAAATGCAATTTTATAAAAATACCAAAAGATTGGTATTTTTTTAAATTTTTACTTCCGTTGAAAGTTTTTTTCAATTTTACTAAAAACAACTTTTTAAAATTATAATAGTATATAAATCTCAAAATCACCCTAAAATATGCTTGAACAATATATATTTGGGATACATTCGGTATACTTTTGGCATATCTTGATTCAACTTTCATTAATAAATAACAAAAAACCACAATAAGAAGAATTAATCATTAAAGAATAAGAAGAAGAAGATGGTGATGAAGAATATAATTCAATCAAAATTCAAAATATCACAAATTTTTAAATAAACAATTTGGTATACTTTTCAAAATACTTGGGATATACATTGAGAATTTATTGGGAATACCTCGAAAATATCTTGAATATACCTTGTAAATTTTCAAAAAATTCCTTAAGAGAAATTTTCCAGGAATACGTTGGGTATACCTTGGTTATACAATTAGAAATTCTATGGAAATATCTCATATATACCTTGGAGATACTTTGAGTATATATTGGAAATTCTTTGAGAAATCCTTGTAATGAATTACCTAGAAATATATTGGGCATACTTTTGAGATACTTCAGTATACTTTTAAAAATTTCATGAGAATATTTCCGGTATACATTGGGTATATATTGAGAATACCTTAATTTAAAAAATATAAAAAAAAAAAGAAGACAAACATACTCAATTGTGTCATTCTCTCTATTCTCATGTAAAACTAATACCTAACAAATTCAGTGTTGGATGAAAAAAATACCGAAGAGAGAGAAATGAGAATTGGGAAAGATAAGCCTAGAAATAAATAGGGATTACAACAACAATCAATTAGCTCAAAATCTCAAAATCTTGCAGATATTACGAATCACATGAAGATGACTGATGTGGAAGAGCCTTGTCGGTGATGTAAATGAGCTAGCAGATATTTTGAATCGCATGAAGATAATTGATATGGAGGAGCCTTGCGAGTGCTGCAAAGGTGCTTATTGGAGATGAAAATGGCTTAGAGTCAACTTGGATGCCTTTAGAGACAATCTGAGAGTTAGAAAGCTTGGCGAGGATAGTTGGCCCTTCCTAGGACTTTGCACCTCGCTTCATCGGTGACACTCCGCCTTTCCTAGACTGAGCCCATCGTTCCCCTATTCTTCTTCACAATTTTAGCCGATTCACCTCTCAATTAATCTTAGTCCAAAAACACAATATAATTATTCAGTAAAATTGAAAATATTTTTGGTAAAAATGAAAAATGAAAATTTTACTTCTATTTTTGAAAGAGAAAGTTAAAAGCAGGTAGTGTAAAATTTTCTCAAAATTAAAATTTATTCAAAAAAACACTCCCAAAAGGCCCATTCCATGCCAAGCCTTCAGTTTAGCCCATGTCTTATGAGGTCGAAAATCCTTCATCATAGCAAAAAACCCCAATGGCCTCATCTTCAATGCTCAACGGCCTTTCACTTTCCATTTTCAAATTTGTATTTCCAAAGGCCCAACTTCAATCTCAACCTTTAATTCATTTATTATCCTTCATTTTCCTTAATAATAGAAGGTGTTTGAAATTGATGTTAAATGTTATAAGAACATGACTAATTTTTTTATAAGCAGGTTTGAGAAAAATATTTGTGTAATTATTTCTATCAAAACAGTTTTTCAAAATTAAAAAAAATAAAAAATACAATTTTTTTTTTTCAAAAAACATTTTTCTAAAATTTAATCACAAACGGACCTATATAAGCTTAATTTCATTTATACTCACTTAACTTGGTATTTTTGCAATAAAGTCACATTTTTTTATCTCATAAAAGTCAGTTAACCATAGTTTTGTTTCAGTAAATTTACTTACAATGATTTTTTAGTAGTCAATAATTGGAAAAGTTGTATTAGCATCCTAGTTGGCACATGAGATACGTCGCGTCACTGTACATGTCAAATAAAAAACCATGTATATTTACAACTCAATATCTATATTAGCACATAAATTAAAAATGATATCAACTAGAATGTTAGATCTCTATTTGACTTGTACAGTGACGTGACGTGGCGTGCCTTATATGCCAACTGGGACACTAACATAACTTTTCTGATTATTAATTGCTGGAAAATCACCGAAAGTGACTTTACTAAAAATTAAATTATAATTAAGTGATTTTTATGAGACAACAAAATTATATAACTTTACTACAATAATATCAAAGTTAAGTAACTATAGATAAAATGAAATTACCCTGTATAGAACTCAACTCTTATGAAGTTTCCATAACAACTCGAATTTATTCGCTAAAAAATATTAGGATATATTTAGAATTATGGTCGGAAAAAAAAAATTTGATGACTTTTGAAATTGTTGAAAAGCAAAAACAGTTTATACAAAATTAAAAAAATTAATTAATAAAATTGAAAAAAATCATAACCCAGTAGCGAAGCCAAAACCCCCTTAAAGAGTTAAAAGTTCATGTAAATGGGAGTTTGCTCAAAAAATATAAGTTCATTGCATAAAAATGAGCTTTTAGTATTTTTCATGGAGGGATAAATCTTAAAAAATAATATAAATTTACATATTATTACGTACATATTTTTTAAGTGAAAGGTAATGTATAGCCTCACCCAAATGAATATGAATTTGCTACTATTATAACTTATTTTTTTGGATGGAGAAAGCGGTATAAAATAAAATAAAAAGTAAAGTCTATATTATGTACACATGTTTTTCAGGTGTTTAACAATTAACATTGCTGTTATGTTATGTATTGAAAAAAATAGGTTTAGTTTTTTATTTAATTCAAATGATTGATTTTTAAAATTTGTATAATATTTTTTTTTAAATTTGACAATTGTAAAAAAAAAAACCTAACATTTTTTTCTTTTTTTAGCAGTCATTATTCATGAAGTAAAAAAAATGTGAGTTTTGACCATTTCTTAGCATGAAATTACCATTCTACACCTATTTCTATAAATTTATTTATAAAATAAGTGATTATTCCACGTAAATTTATATTTATTTTTTGTAATTTTATTGTCTTATTGTGACATTTTATTTTTTATTATCTTGTTGCAGCGTTTTATTTTTGTATGGACGATTTAGATGAACAAAATATATTCAATTTAACAAAAATATCAATTCATATTATAGTCGTCTGTATGAAATCATATGTATTATAGTTATTATAATATTTTCAAATGTGTAAACATTGAATCCATTTATGATGCTAATAATTTAGATATTGCGAATCTTTTTACTATTTCATTTTCTATAGCTTTTAGTGAAATTGCATGTATATTTTTTGTTTGAATTAATTAAATTATTTTTTTCGTCAACAAAAATTTGAACCTATAAAAAATATAAATTTACCTATTTATCTTAAAAACAAAATTTAAAATTCTAAAAAATTCAAATTCTTTTTAAAATACATTTTTTAAATGCAATGCCCAATTAACTCGATTATATGTGATCATCTATATATATTATATATTTTTGTATAAATAATAATTTTTTATAGGCCAAAATGACAAATATACCCTATAATACGAGTTAATTCACACACAATGACTCAAAGCAAATTATTCTATAAATTTTCAATTCAAAGCATATAAGTTTCTAAACTTTCTCACTATTATTAGCATTGTAAACCTACTTCATTCGAGTTGATTCGGTTTTTTCAAAATGACGTTATTTTATTTATTTTTAATATAAATCAAAATGACGCCGTTTTAGTGTAATGTAAAAAATAAAGTAAAAAATGACAAATTTGCCTATAAATTATGTTTCATATTGTAAATTTGCTCATAAACTATATAACTTAGTACAAATTACTTTATATTTAATACAAAACGACGTTATTTTGGGAAACAATTCAAAAACAAATAAAGCAAAATGATATCAATTTGGATGAAAACTTAATAAAAAAAAAAACCAAAACATTAATAACCTGAAATGACGTCATTTTAAAACCTAAAATTTATTAACTTCATAATCAAAATTCAATTTTATAATAAAATTAAAGATATTTATGAAAATAATATATATTTTTTATTATAAATTAAATTGAATAATTATAATTAATGTATAAAAATTAATTTTAATATAAATTAAATAATTATAATTAGTTATTGATATAAAAATAATAATTATTAATTTTAATAAAAATGAAGTTAATTATAATTTTTATATTAATTATTAATTCAATTTATATAATTAGTTTTATAAAAAATTAGATTAATTTATAATTAATATTATAAAAATTAAATTTATAATTAACTCATAATTATTTAATTTAATTTATAATAAAAAATATATTTTATTTTCATAAATATATTTAATTTTATTATAGATTTCAATTCGGATTGCGAAATGTATAAATTTTAGATTTTAAAACGACATAATTTCAAGTTATTATTGTTTTGATTTAATTTAATTTATTTTTTCAAATCAATGTCGTTTTGCCTTATTTATTTTTAAACTCTGCCTCTTAAAACGACATCGTTTTATATTAAATATGTGGTAATTTGCACTAAATTATATAGTTTATATACACTATATGATATATTTTACGAGTAAATTTGTCATTTTGATCTTTTTTTACATTACAATAAAGCGACGTCGTTTTAGAAGAATCGAGTCAATTCGGATAAAGCGAGATTAAGAGTAATATGCACTTATTCATATTTTAAGAGCTAACTTCTACTATAGTATATGGTTTAGGAGCATATTTGATAATTTGATATTTTTTATATATTATAATAAATTTAAATAAGAAATAAAAACCTAATTAACTAAAAAATAAATAAAATTCAACTATCAATTCATCACTATAAACTACTTCAAATATCTCAATTACTATTTTAGTGGTGATGATTCTTAATCATCATACTAATCACCATCATCATCTTTGCATAAAAGTACAAGCAAAGCAAATAAAAGAAAAAGAAAATTAGAAAATCATCATCTTCTCCTTTAAAAAATACTCTGTATTGTTTGTATCTTCATAATGAAAACGCGCACCTCCTTGACTGAGGGAGAGCGCGAACGCAATCAATTCATTCATCTTCTGTCTGTTTCTCTGATTCTTTTGATTTGGTTTAGGGTTTTCTAATACTCACTCCTTTCAGTTTAGCATTTCATTTTGTTTTTTTGATGAGCTGTTACTGTTGTTTTACTGCTCTACTGGTGCTGTTTTCTTGTTTCTTCCTCTCGATTTCTCTGAAATTAGGTTAATCAATTTCGGAAGAAGTTGATTTGATTTTCGTGCAAAAGAAGTTGGGATTGACTTTTTTTTTTATTGACTGGATTTGGGGTCATGGATAACGGTCACGAAGGGCTATTAGCGAATAAGATGTCCGGATTAGCGTTGAATGATTCGGCATCTTCATCTTCTAATCGTAATTTCAGTAATAGTAACAGCGCCCTCGCTGACGCTACCACAAGCAACAGCAACAACAGCAATAACGACAGCTTGTTTCAGGTCATGAAAGCTGTAGAAGCTGCCGAGTCCACCATCAGACAACAGGTATGCTTATGTTGTTTGCGGGGTTGAAATTATTAAAGCAAGTATCCTTTTTCTTTTACGTGTTTTTTTAATCCTTAAACCGCTGAAAGTACACTCTGTTAGTGAAATGCAATTTTTTAGTGGTCTGTGTTTTACCATATATAGTAGTTAATGTGTTTTAGCACTTGGATTTAGCGATTCATGAATGTAACGATTTGGGCGATTTCTTTGACTGCCTTCTGCTGACTTCCCTTCCTATCTGTTGTTTCTATGTTACTTTGTTGATTTTGGAGTTTAAATCATAGAGGTTTGCTTGTAATATTTTGCACTCTAATTTATCAGGTAGAAGAGAATACCCGATTAAGGGCTGAACTACAGAGAAAAATTCAAGAACTTGAAAAATATGTAAGTGATTCTTTTCCTTTGTAACCTCTGTCTCTTCGTTTTTTTTTTTTACTTCTTGAGAGCCAATTCTGACACCCAAGAATTTTAGTTTTGCGAACTAATTTGGGTTTAAGCATAGGATTTTGATACTTGGAATGCAAACTTGAATTTTCTTGGGACAGGTTTTTAGGTATTATAAGCTAGTGGTTTCATTTCAAATATCTTTATATTGATGGATTCATTAAGTGTTTGATAGCTTTAGTAGATTTATGATAAAAATGTTATCTTGTTCAAATGTAATGCTATGTTTAAAAATCTAAGATAATAATTAAAACTTATGATGTTACTTGGACTTCATAAATTCCTTGTAAGAAAGTACTTGAACAACTTACCTTAAAAATCTAACGACCTCTTGACTGCCTTTCTTAAAATGTATTGATACAGTTGTATGCTGAACACATTCTTGGTTTTTAAGTGCATATTCTGAATCTCAAAGGAGCATATATGCTTAAAATACCTCCTGATTTAACATTAGGGTTAAGCACATTTCAGCTCTAAACACCCATAGACCTTCATTCAATTGGTAAATAATTTTAGTCTTCCTCTTTTGGCTTGGAGTTTGCTTCTTTTTTTCCCCCTTCTGGGTATGCCGTGTGGGGGCATTTGTGGTAGTGAGGTCTTGGTGAATATGGACTTAGGATGTTTCTTTGGTTAAAGCTTCAGTAAGCAATATAGAACATGATAAAAAAATTATTCTCCTTTGGTCCTACAACTTCCACTTTACTGCTAATATATTTTAGTTACAGCCAAGTCCTTAGTATTATGTACAATAACTTCTAACCTTCATAGGTTCAGTGGATTTTATACACCTTTTTTATTGGCTGTGGCATTTAGCAGAAAATTGAGGAGTCAATGGTCCAAAGATCTCATCCTGTTGATCCATGGAATGAGCGGGTTCATTTTCCTTATGAAATTCATCCTTCAGTTCACTCCATAGGTGATTTGGAAGATAAGGTTAAGAGCATGGGCACTGTTCCTGCAGTTGATTCATCTGGTATGCTGGTTCTCCACCAAGAAGTAAAGCCTAACGATGAGGATCCTGCCGTAAATAGAACGGTAGAAAGCCACTCAGGTAGCAGCAAGATCAATGGAACTTTGAGGGTTTTTCCTGAAGGGCAGGCACCTACTGACAATGCTGGCATTTCTCAGTTATCTTCATCATCCGCCACATCTATATCCCCAGGAAGGTAATCTGCATGAACTAAAATAGAGTCAATAAAGGATGCACATAATTTTAGACAACCTTGCTTGTTTCTCCTAGGTATCAAATGGAAGGAGAACATGGTTCACAGTTTAATTTGTATGGGCATGGGCTAATGCAAATGGCTGAAACAAAGAACCCTAGTGCTCTTTGGAAGCAGGTATTCACATATTGTTTTTTAAGGCCTTTACAAAAATGTGTGTATTGAATATGTTTTGATTCTTATGACCCATGCTTATAGGATTTTGTTCTCAAGATTCGGGATCATGAAGAAGAAATTTTGCAGTTGAGGAAACAACTTTCTGACTACTCTTTGAAGGTGGATTGAGCATCACTAAAATCAGTTATTTCCAAAATATTTTTACATTTGATTGTCTTTCCACATTAACATATGCAAATTAAAGCGCCTAATATCTTAATTTTTGTGGATAGGAAGCACAAATACGCAATGAAAAATATGTTTTGGAAAAGCGCATTGCTTATATGCGTCTGGTAGGCAGTTGTTTGTGTTCTGTTTTTAATGTTTATTGCTAGTTTCTGCATTCTCTGATTTTTATAATTCCCTTCCTATTTTTTGGGGAATATTTTACATTACTTTATTGGATTTCCTACCACTAGGCCTTTGATCAACAGCAACAGGACCTTGTTGATGCTGCGTCTAAAGCTCTTTCCTATAGACAAGATATAATAGAGGAAAATATACGTTTGACATATGAATTGCAGGTTTGTATTTGCTTATTTCTTCTTAGGCATGGAATCCTACTTTACTTCACTTTTGTGTTTAATTTTTATTCTAATTCAGTCATAGAACTTTTTTAACTGAAATTTCTGAACTTTTCTATTTCTTATATGCTTTTTGAAACTAAATGTTTTACATTGATATTTGGTAATGGATTTGGCCTAGTATAATTATTTATTTGAATGGAACTAAGTACTAGTGCTGGTTTATTCTCAGTTTGTTTAAATATTTTCTATAAATTGATGTTGAAGGTTGAAGCCACCTCCTATTAGGCAAAATCTGACAGTTGTCGGTTATTTTTTGAAAAAGCTACTGTAAACATGATTTCATAAATTGCATTGTGATTACCATAAATTTATCTGCTATTTGATGTCATGAATGGCATATTTGCTATTGTTATGCTTATAATTAATCTCCACCCACTCTTGGCCTTCTTTTCCTGTCTAATATGATCAGAGTGAAGTTTTAAGTCCATATTTTGGTTGTCAGGCTGCACAGCAGGAAAGAACAACATTTGTGTCATCTTTGCTGCCTCTTCTTGCTGAGTATTCTTTGCAGCCACCAGTGCCGGATGCCCAGTCAATTGTCAGCAATGTTAGGGTCAGTATCAAATTATTTAAATTGTCTCTGAATTATTTTAAGCTTCTATGGATCCAAATTCTTCTTGGTAGGATATCTATTTTTAGAACATGTACTGTTTTTACTAGTTTGACTACTGGTTTTGCAGCTTGCAAGTATATATCTACTTTTATGTGTTCAATGAATGTGCATTGTTGAATTTTATGTTAAAGGATTCACACCTCATTTGATCATGTTTATTAAAAAATGTTTGCTGTTGCCTGGGCCCTGAGGTCATTTACTTCACAATTATCATCTGTTTGGCATTAGTTCGCATGTGGTAACATCTAGATGAGAGATTAACTTATATAATAGAAAAAAGATACGCTGTTATGCAGATATACTTTTTGTTGGTTGTTACTTGTTAGGTTTTGCTAATTTTCTGGCTTTGTCCAGCTTGGTTCAAAGCATATATCTTATATAACTTTTACCTGTCCAAGTTGAGCTGGATTCATCATAATCTTGGCTCAAGCTGGTAAGGCTTCTTTTGACTGGGGTAGGGTAGTTCAATTCTAAAACCCTTTTCTCAGGCGAGGTTGTTAACTTGGCTCATTATTATTTCTAATATTATGTTAAATAGCAAGCTCATTTTCTTCATGTAATTATGTGTATGTATCTATTGGCACATTAACTTTTTAATCCTTTGATATAGGTGTTGAAATAATCAGGGGTTCGCAAAGGGGGATACTCGACCCGACCAGAACTAGAAGAATTTTGGTTCTGTTTTGGTCGGTTGGTTTATCCAATTTTTGAGCTGACTAACAAAGGAATTTCTGACGTGAACAAGTGAATGTAGTCCAAGATCACACATGAATTGAGCCGAATAACCTGAACCAAACTTGCTGGTTTGGTTTTGTCAGGAAATGTCCATTGTCTTTTGAACTATGGGTTATGTGGGAACCACTTTAAAGCAAGTGGTGATACTATATTCAATAGACTTGTTAGCATTTTTGCAACTTTGTGCATATTAATTTGTTGAAACTGTTATGGATATCTTTTCTCTTAGAGCTTCCATTGGGTTTAGTGGATGGTTTAAAGTTTGAATGTTCTTTTTGCTATTCAGTTTCGCTGCTTTGTACATCCTTTAAACTTTGTAATCAGTGACCATCAACTAACAACGAATACAGAATTTAGAACAAGATTAGGCCAGTAGGTACCGGGATAATCAGTCAAAAAAGTAATAGCTGTACTCATTTTCTCTTCATTCTTTATGTTGTGTTCTCTGGATCACCCTTCCCATTGAATTCAGATTTTTTTTTTGGGTGTCCTATATCAAGTTTAGGAGGATAAAATTGAGCTTGTAAACTGGTAGTTGTTATGGATTGGGCATGAGCCACAGGTGTTGGTGGCTTGGTGCAGTACAAACAACTTGTGTTGTGGTAGAAATAGAAATGCGATCTCTAACATTGCCTTTCTGTATGGTATCAACACTTAGATGAACTGATATGAGTGCCAAGGATCTTAATTCTACCAATTTCAATATTAAATCATATCTGAAGCCATTGATCAGCTGTTTGAAATTTCTGATTAACTTTCTTTGTTGCTAGTCAAATATTTCAACTTCTTCGCTGTCAGAGCTCCTTCCCCCTCCCCCCGCTTTCTTTCTTCCCTTCCTGCAACTGTTTTTTTCTCTGAAGCTTTTCTTTTCCTTCCAACTGCAGAAGATTATTTTTTTCTCAGTAGCAAACCTTTTTTTTTTTTGTATGCTTTGGAAGACTCCTTTTTCCTTTTTATTTGGGATTTAAATTATTAAAGGGGCTATAATGATGGAAGTTGGATTTGATACCAACTGATGTGGAATCCTAAGTTATCACACCCAAAATACTTCTATTCTACTAAAAGCCAAATATGTGCTTAAAAGGTCACAACTTCATGTAGAGATATGAGTCCCTAAAATTTTTAAAGATTTCTACTGAAAGTAAAATTTCCTAAATAGTCATATAAATAACCCGAGTATAACTATTATAATAAATTACTTTTATGGTTTTCTTCTATTTAAAGAAAAACAATAATTATTAGGAGGTCCTTCTTATGAAGACAATTTAGGACAAGGATTTGGGAGCAAGTTACGTTTATTTGGCAGAGCATAAACTGCATCTTTTCCATCTTCTGGAACTGAGCTTTTTTTTTTGGGGGGGGGATCTTAAGGGCAAAGATATCGTCAGTCAAATTGTGCTTAACTCTGTCTTTTTTGGGGAGGGAGTTAGTTCATGCTTGCTTGAACTTGAGCTAAGTGAATTGATTTCTCTTTACAATAACATGCTTGGAGAAGAAGTAATGTGTTCATTTTTGTTGATTATTTAAACCTGCCTGGCACAATCTTCTTTTTAGTTGATTCTTTTCTTTCTTTGTGTTTTATGCTTTTTTTATTATTAGCTAAATTCTATGCATTGTTCTTTACTGTCGTGGTCTTCATCTATAGGTTCTCTTCAGACATCTCCAGGAAAAGCTCTTCCAAACTGAGGTATGCTATGCATATATGAAAATTTCAGTAATATTTATCTATTTAAATTTGAATATTTATTTGGTGGCCGACCTAACTGGTTTTATGATATTTAAAATTTTCTGTTACTTGATTCTATAACGAGTGGAAGGGTTGATTTTTTCTTCTTTTTCTGATTCCAGTCAAAGGTCTTGGAATCCCAGTATCAATTAGCACCTTGGCGTCCAGATGTTAACTCCTCAAATGTTGCTTCTCAGTCTCCATCTCATTATACTGATGCAGCATTGGTAATTGTGGTGTGCTCATATTGTCACATCTTATTTGTTACACTGTCACAAAAATTTTCTTTAATTTCTGTTATTTTATTGTCAGAAGAAAAATGGGCTTGAATTGGTGCCACAGCCAACTTATCATGGAAAATTACCAACAACTTCCCCTGATGTGCAGACTACAGAATGGGATGTATTAGGCCACCATCAGAGAGGCTTGGGTGGTGCTGTTGCAAAAAATAAGGAAGCAGATGATGTGGGGAGATATTCACCTCTTGCAAGCAGGTGAGCTCGGTCAAATGGAGACTGCTACTGTGAACTGAATGTACAAATTACAACCATCTCCATTTGTTGGTGGGTTCTGTTTTCATTAAATTCTTATGTTGGCTGGTCTATATATGCATGGTTGTTGTCTAGATAGTGCATGTTAGTTTGTGGAGAATGAACCTTGGCATTGTATTGCATCTGCTGTGAAACAATCAACCTTCTTTTTTTTTTACCTAAACTGGTAGGTCTTCTGTTCCAACTTTTTGTCTCTCGGTCAACATTATATCTTATTTGATGATACAACCATTAAAGAAATTTTAGTATAACTAATAAGTAATAATGGCTGTAAGCTGTTTACTATCTACTTTTTGAGAATGAGAATAATAATAGAAAAGAATGGTTTATTATAGGCTTAACCTTTCCAGAATTTCTCTTCTCTGGAGAATGATGGTTTATGAGAGAGTTGTAGAAAGTGTTCTTGGAGATGCTGGGTGTTGTGCTCAAGCCATAGGTTTGTGCTTTTGCAATTGTTAGAAAATCCATGTTTGGCATGATTTGTGTTGTTTGAAGGACACTTGAGAATAAACATTTATGGATTTTTTCTGCAATTTAGCAAATAAATGAAGTTGATGTTCTTGGAGTTTTTGTGTTAGGCATTTTAAATCTGAGATACTTGAGAATGATGTTGACGTGGGTTGGATTTGGTTGATCTGCACGGTGCCTTATACACCTTTGATGATCCATAAGAACTCAAGTAATTGATATATTTGTGCTTCAGTTAGAATAGAAGGGTCAATAGTTTGTTAGTTGATACGGTCCTAGTGGATGGAGAAAGATTTGAGATTGATAATTGCAAGAGGAAGAGGGTAAAAACTTATTGGCTATATGGCTGGAACAGGTTGCTGGTTTTCTTCCTGGAGCAACATAGAACAATTAGTAGAATTTGGTTGAGAGGTTTAATTAGTGGAGAAGGACATGGAAATTTGTGGAACTTTATGTGGAAAGGAGCAGATCCTTGCTCATTTAGTTGGAAATTATTTATTTCCTTTTAGATTAGGATTTGTATTTATGTTTCCTATTTTGTTAGGATTCCTAAGTTATAGGGATTCTTTCCTTTTCTCTCTCCTAAGATTGTGGACTGGAATGCCAGCCACTTTAACCTATATATATCAGATTGTATTTCCCTAGTTTTGAATAAGAGAAATCATTTTTCTCCTCATTAAAATCTTCACTTTAAGCATGTGAACTTAACAAGAGTGCTCATGCATGTTATCAAATTTCAATCTGACTTGTGAAAATATATGTTTTTTATTCCCAACAAGAAAATGTGTTATCTCAGGTATAAAATATAAGATGGCTAGGGTCATGGCAAACTTGCTAGTTAAATCTGAAAAAATCAGTGAACTAGGTATATTTCTATCTAGTCATGGACCTTGAACAAATGTCTATTCAATTCCTAATGAGAAATCCATAAGCTGTTTCTCCTAATAACTTTTATATGCTGACAAAAGCTTTTAACTCACCAGTAAAGCAAGCAACATTACAAGGTTTTGCTAGTCATAGGTTCAGGCTGCAAAGGATGTAGTTTGGATATGGATACAGTAAGAGTAAGGTGATCAATTATGTCATATTTTTCAGTTGCTTAATCTTTGTTGAAATTTTGAATTGCCCTTGTTGTACCCGCAGAACAAAAGACAAGTCTGTTGTTGGTACAAACAGTGTTGTACTCCATGGTTTTGATGAAAATATTGATCATTAGCTAAGCTGAATTTGGAGAGTTTGCAATGTAGATGTCAATTGGCTGCTGGACTAGAATCCGAGTAGATTAGGCTATGGATAGACTAAAATTTCTGTATTTAACCATTGTCAAGGAGATTTAGATTCTTTACTTGTATCTGTCTCTTCTACTGTCGCCTTGATCGAGTTTGTTGCTGTTTTCCAGGAACTCTGCCATGCATGATGTACCAGCACAGTTTGCAGTTACTGTGGCTGATTCACGCACTGTACATTATGGTGAAGAAACAACCAACAAACAAGTCACATTTCGTGAACCTGTCAGCAACAATGAGATGGATGATCCTGGTGCAGAGGGCCAACATAATGAGAGAGAATCTTCAACCAATGGGGGAACCACTGATGATCCTAGTTCCTCATATGCACCTTACTTACTTCCTGTTCTTGAAGAACCTTCTTCTTCTTTTTCTGAGGGTGAGACTTTTTTTGGGTCCATATTTCTCGGTCCCAGTTTTACTTTGAGCACTTTTGTTGATTATCTGAACTGGATATGTTGCCTGTGCTGCTGCAGATGATGATCCATTGCCAGCAATTGAAGGCCTCCAAATTTCAGGTGAAGCATTTCCTGGACGAGAACTTCAGGCATGTGGATACTCTATTAATGGAACAACCAGTTGTAATTTTGAGGTATAGTTTCAGGATCACTTCTTGGGTTTCGTCCATCAGTAATTTTAGTAATAGTGTGTGTGGGATGTGCCTCCAACAGTATATCTGTGTGCATTCCAATATGTTATTCATATTTTTTCACTTTCTGTTGCAACAGTGGGTGCGCCATTTGGAAGATGGATCTGTTGATTATATTGATGGTAATCTCTAACTATGAATTTTGTGCTTCTCATTGTTTTGGCTTATCAGTTCCCTGTACCTGAAAACTGTTTCTTGAGAAAATATAAATCTGATTACAGGAGCAAAGCAACCAATTTACCTTGTTACTGCTGATGATGTTAATACATATCTTGCTATAGAAGTCCAGCCTTTGGATGACAGGAAGCGCAAGGTATAAGATCTCAGCTATGGCTTTGCAATAGTTGTTTAATTGGCCCTTCATACATACTTCTGCCCTCCTTTTTTAGTAGACTTGTCTTTTGTGTCTTCTGCGTTCTTGAGATTAAGGCAAGCCTTTGGTGTAGTCCCTACTTTACCATTTTGGTGAGAACTTGTGTGTGTGTGTGCGTGTGCGTGTCTTCTTCTCATTTTTTGTGGAAGTGAAGTGCACTTTGCACCTTCAGATACTTGCTTGAGATGGTGAGACATGGCTAATGGGACTAAGGTTGAAATCTGATGATTACTCTGCAATATCTTGTATAAACTCAGAGCCTATTTGGGATTGCATTCTGGAGAGGAAAAAGCATGTGCCTTGTTTGGTAAATGGCCAGAACTGAGTTTTGACCTTTCAAAACCCATTTTTTGATAAAGCATTTGGCTCTTTTCAAACTTCCTTTTTGTGAACAAGTGGGCTGCAGATTTTGATTTTTCTGAGTCCAAAATTGCCCTTGTTGATTTAAGAAAATTACATCATGCCAATGTGAAAACTTTTTCCCCCCCTCCTTTTTTCCGTCTTACGTCCAACCATCTCCATCATCTCTCTCTTTCGTTTTTTAGTATTTTGGTTCTACTTCCCTTTAAAATTATGCAATCTTGCCGGTGAACAACATTTATTGGTCGTCTTTCTTTCAATATCTGCTGTTTTCTTATGCACTCGTGTGAAAATTGTCTCAACTCCTAAGCTTAAGGTGCTTAAAGAGGTCTAGGATTCAGAAAAGGGCAGCTGCTACATGTCTTTTCTTTATCTTTGTTACATAATATAATATCTTAATTAGATAATCCCCTAATTAGTGGTATCAAATATCCTAATTAGATAATTTCCTAATTAGTGGCTGTAAATATCCTAATTAGTATAGTATCCTAATTTGTATAGTTGCCTTATTAGCATTCCATCTTTGTATATAAATATGTTAAACTTATAGCAATAAAAATATGAAAAAAATACATTCTCATATCTCTATTTTTACAGTCGTAAAGTCTCATATCACAAGTTCATTTGTGTAAAGTTCCCTTCAATTACATGCAATAGATGGTGCCCTTCAAAATGTTGAAAATCCACCAATTAGAAAGCTTCATATAGAAAACTATAGTAGGACCGACCAAGTCTAAGATAGATATCCATAAAAGCCAAATGACCATTAAAAGAATAGGACATAACTAATATTTTCTTTCCTCCTATAGAAGAAGAATATGATATACTACATCACATGGAAATATCTGATCAAAGAACCCTTGTGGTCTAATTAGAATCTATGCATATTATAAGCTAGAGCTCAGAAATTGTTAAACACAAGTTTGTCGTGTGGCAATAACTTAGGTTGACACAATTCTCTCTCTTGCTACATCATTGTTATTTTGTCTCAAATTTCCACTTGGATCTCTCTCTCTCTCTCTCTCTATTTAATGTACCCTTTAGTTAGTTTTCTTTTTTTTTTTTTTCTTTAAATGAAATGACTTGCCTTCTGCACATGAAACAAACGGCTGGGAAAGGATCAAACAGCATAGAAGCTAGTCCATGACTCCAAAATACACAACATCGAATTCCAAGTGAAAAAGAAAGCCAAGAAAACATGAAAATCATCAAAATCTTACAGAATGACCAAAGAAACCAACTGGAATTACAGCTTTCAGACAATAATCTCAGCTATTTTAGCATCAAATCCTGAAAAACACTGATATGGGTAAAACAAGTTAAGGACACTAGCTTCATGTGAAATTTTTTATCTTACAGTCATTAATCAGATCTTCATTTAATTGATTTTTCTTCAGAACACAAATTTTTAACTTCTGTTCTATAAAAGTTCTTCCAAAATTATATAACCATTAATATCTTCACAAATTTAAAAAGGTATTGAGATATATTTCCAAACACTTTAACAAAAAAAATTAAACATAATGTTTTGCCTACGCATGAGTTTTCCTTGATGTTCCAATATTCATATACATGTACCTGCATGTGTTTGTCTGTGTAATTTTCATGGGAACTTAAAGTCTGAGAGAATATTTCTCCATCACCAATATTAAATACAAAAACCATTTTATGTTCTGCAGACAAACTTCAATGGTCACTAGAAGTACGTGGTCAGAGCTAATCTTACTGCACAACCAATGAACTGTTATGATTTAGCTTCCACTCTATTCCTTTCCAAGAACAAATAATCCATACCTGCTTCACAGAGAGCAAGAAGAAAAACAAAGGATCCACAAAAATTGCCACCAAGCATGAAATGACAAAAAATTTGTTCCATTGTTGAACAACTCTAGTATGAGGATTCATAACTCCAGGAATATATGGATTCAGAAAAGATATAAATCTCCTTGCCCAACCTTTGGCATCCCCATATAAAGCATTATGGAACTGGAAAAAAGCACCAAAAAAGCAAAAAGAAAAAAGCCACATTAATATGTTAAAATAGTTGCATAGTCATTATTCTAGTAAACAAAGCAAGCATGGACATGACAAGTGTACGATCTACCATTCAATTGATATTTACAACATCAAGCAACTTAGAAGTTAGAATATAGCTCACTTAGTGGATACCAAAAAAAAAAAAAGCAGCTTCTCCTACTTAAAGAAGTGGAATTTAACCATGAGATATGCAATTAAAAACAAGTACCATATTAGATAGGAAAAAAATTGTAAAAATGAAAATTTTTAGAGAATGATAGTGATGCAACAAAACAAGAAAAGGGAGACATAGATTAACAGTGATCCTTAATGTAAATTGTTTTGTGTAACATAGGAAGTTACCTAGATTAGTTTTATTTCTCTTCAAAGTATCTATATGTAAAGCATTAGGGTTTTTTTTATGTCGTCGTCGTCGTCTTCTTCTTCTTCTTCTTCCTTGTCATAAAAAAACAAGTAATGTTTTGTTAACTAGCCCCAATTTTCCTTTCCTTACTTCTTTTATCATCTAAGAATTTCCCTTTTTTTTTATGTTCCCTTCTTCTTATGAACCATGTCAAATTCCAAAAAATATCAAGAACACATCCGGATGAACTTTGACTGATAATAGCAATCACATGTCGATAGGTGAATTGCAGAATATTCAAGTAGCATATAAATTTAACAGGGAAACATACTTGAAGTAATCTCAATTGGTTTTTAAATTTTTAAGGGAAAAGAAAAAAAAAAGCATTGCTTGATATGTTTCCAATACTAGAGGACCTCAAATTTGATGCCTATGATGAAAAAGACTATAGTAGTGTCTTGGTTGAATAAGTGATACTTCAATGTTTCATGGAGCGGCTAACAAAATCTGGGAAGCCAACAAATCTATTTCTAAAGTTCATGATGGTGCACAAATTTATGAGATTAAACAAAGATCTGAAGTAAATATAGTGCGATTTGTTAGTGAATTTACTTCTCAAACAATCAATGTACTCATCATTTTCTAGCAGCTATTTCACACGTATTAAGTAAAGTTTTTAGCTTGACAAGATTAATTAATTAATTAATATCATACTTGTGACTTGTAAGAGTTTTGACTTTTCCCTACAATTATCCAAATAGAGCAACTACAAAGTTAAAAAAAATTACTACGTGAACATCAAAGAATATCATTTTTATGAAGCTAAAGCAAATAAACAATAATGGGAAAAAAAAAAAAGGTTAGATAAGTGTAAAAACAGAGATATGGGAATATGTTTCTTGTGTTTATTACTACAAGCTTTACATATTTATATACAAAGATGGAATGCTAATAAGGCAACTATACTAATTAGGATATTTACAACCACTAATTAGGGGATTATCTAATTAGGAAATTTGCTACCATTAATTAGGAGATTATCTAATTAGGATATTATATTCTGTAACAATAAGAACCAAATATGCATATCACCTATTTGTAGATTGATGGACACCTAATCTGGTGAATTTACTGCCATTTCTTAACAGCAAAGCTTATCCTCTACAACATAAAGCCAGCCAGCACAATGTATGAGTTAGTCAAGAAGTTTCAGTACCCTCATTATTACGATTTTTATCCTCCACCATAAATAAAACCAGCCAGAACAATGCATGAGTTAGTTGAGATGTTTCAATACTCTCATTATACAAGCATGTGATTTGAAGTGCTGCAATGGTGTTCTAGTCATGAAATCTATGCAAACAGCAACCTTTATTTTCAAATACAACAATGAGCAGCTATCTTATTTAACATAATGGTAGAGAACCAATAGATGTCTCTAAAATACAATAATAGCAATTCATCATGTATTCCCAATGCATGACATAAAACTTTTAAATAAAATCTTATTTAACACAATAGTAGACAACCAATAGATGTGTCTCTAAGATTAGATCATTGTAATAATAAATAAAAAATTCCAATGCCTATGACAAAACAAGCAAGCATGCTTGTCAAAACCTAAAAAGAATAAAAACATTAAAAATAAGTCATAAACCAAAGACCCCCATGATCAATACCCAAACTTCTAATAGGGAAATCTCTGTTAATGTGATGGGGTCATCTATAGAAGAACTTATTCACAAAAGGAAACTAATTTTTAAGATTTTATAGTTAAAGCATCAATGAATTCCTTGTTTGTTGATTCATATGATAGCAAGCAAGAACAAATTCTAGCGCTCAACATCTAGATAACATGGTCAGAGAGAACTGTAAAGAAACAAGAACAGAGAGAAACCAATAATTTCATTGATAGTAGAAAGTTCTATATACACAGCCCTATTAACATAAAATAGGAAACAAATATATGAAGAATGGGAAAAAAATACAAACTAGAAAATAAATTTCTACTTACCCCTAATTACATAAATCAAGCTAATTAATATTATACAAATATCTCACAATATCTCACAACACTCCCCTTCAAGTTGGAGTATAAATATTGATCATGCCCAACTTATTACAGATGTAAAAAAACAAAGAGCTTCAAAACCTATAATACAAAAGGCCTCACACCAAACCAATGTAAACCTAATCAGGTAGGAGAATATATCGTATAGAGTGACAAAACCTATTACACAAAAAGTCTCACACCACACCAATTTAGACCCAACTAGGTAGGAGAAGATGTTGTACAGATCAAGGAGAGTCAAGCGAGATATACTGATAACAAATGTCACTAGACAAGGGTGACCCAAGAAATTACACAATTTGCTCTCTAGGGCAGAAAAAAATAGATTGCTCATAAAAACCCAACTATGACAAAGAAATGTTCACTTAGGAATAACTCTCATATCGATTTCCAGGCAAGGTTTCACTGGAACTCATGCTCTGAAACTATATAAAGAAACAAGAATGGAAAAAAATCGCTAATTTCATTGATAGTAAAAAGCTCTATATATACAATCATATGAACATAAAATAGGAAACAAATATATGAAAAATAAGAAACAAAACTAGGAAATAAATATCCACCTATCTCTAATTACATAAACCAAGCTAATTAATATTATACAAATATCTCACAATAAGAACAATAACCCATCTTAAGAAAATTCTAGTTTATCTTCTTAAAGCAATAAAAAAAAGGGCACAAAGAATTACCTTGGAGTCAAATATAATTGCAGCTCTTGAATGTTTTTGCGGTGCTTGTTTGAAATTGTAGTACGTTGGGCATGTAGTGCAATAAGGGTCATTGCACACCCCCAACTGCCCAGACCTCATTAGATGTTCATTTTTAGTACTGTACTTATCATTTGTCCAATCATGCTGATCCATCCCATTAAACGAAGGAAATTTTTCAGCCTTGGGCTCTACAACTTTGTGACCCGTTATACCATGATTTACTCGAAAAATACTATCAATTTTACGATTGGTATAGATTGGACCACTCATCTGTAGTGTTGGGGCTTTTCTTTCACTACGCAAGGGACCAGTGTAGCCTACAAGGTTGGCTTCACTTTCATAGGACTCCAAGGAATTCATAGGGATTGATATTGAAGCACTCCGAGTCCTAGAAATAATTGTTTGGAATCGAGAATCCACATTTTCATCAAACAACTGAGGATGTACATTTGACAGCATGGGCACCTCATCCTTGTCATAATTAGCCATTTCAATAAATAAGGCCTAAAGAAGAAATACCAAACAAACTCAATATTCAAGAAAAATAAAATACTTCATTTTAAAAAAAAAAATCTTAATCTGACTTCAAGAATAAAAAAATTTGAAAAACCAAAACAATAAAAGCCAAAATGCTAAGCATCAATATCAACAAAAATTCCAAAAAAGGATATCATGAAAACATCAATGCAAATAAACATATCGTGGCCAAGATAAAATACAGTAGAGCATGGTGAGATTGTAGCTCATATTTTGAGAATATACTGTACAGTAAAAGCTTTGGACAAATGTCAGAATCAGAAAACATAGAAGGGCTTCTTTCTCCTTCATATAAAAATTCTCTCTCATTTTTCTTCTTCCTTTTTATCTTTTGTTTTTATACAAGTGTAAGCATATGGTCTATTTTCTAACTAGATGTTGAAAATTGACGACGAAGGGTTAAAGTTGCTTCAACAAAGCTCCAAAACTTTCACTCAAACATGCCATTACATGGTTCTGACAAGTAACATATAATCATTCTAGATCTTAACACCATCGGCGATGCTATGACAGGCAACACTTAGTGTTCCATTGCTTTTCATTGTTAAAATAAGAGATACCAACCATAGAAAATTGTGAACCAAAGTACAAGAACCTTTCTCTTGGCCATTTTCACTTAAGCTTAGTCTTTGTAATGCTTTAGTTTGATTGGTTCATAGACCAATACAGAGATATATATGCACACATCACTATGCTTGTGCACAAATATCCATGTATATGTTAGATTTCTCAGTCTATACTCTATATATGAAGCATCTCAATGGACAAAGGTCAACAAGTTGATTAAGCCATATTGGTAAAAGGTCAATTAGTGATAAACAAGCTCATTCTAGTCTTAGTTGTATACCAATTCAAAGAAGCACCAAGTATCGACCATGTTAGGTAATTCAGAACTTATTCATGGAATAAAAACAAATGCACTGCTGATCAAACAGCAAATTACTTTTTTCAAACCAAGCCTCATAAGCTGTAAGGGGGTAAGGAGTCTTCAACTAAAACTCAAACTCAACACAAAGTTTAACTTAGCATAAACAAGGAAGTTACACAATAGAAGAAGAGTAAGAAATCTTTCGGCATACTCATAGTATAAATGCATTTGGGCATAAATAAGTAGAGTTTGACTTCAAAGACCGAGTCAACGTTGATGATTTTTTTTTTCAAAAAACACAAAAAGGAAAAGAAAAATGTAAACCTAATATTACAGAATCGTAATGAAAACAAAGTTGAAACCCAGTTGAGGGTTGAGCATCAAGTTGCAACCATATCCACATGGCAAAAGAGAGAAGTGTTAATTAAGAGAATGCAAAGAGAGATACAAACCAGTAGAGCCAAGTTGGAGCTGTATTTCGAAGATCAACGAGGCATGCAGAGATAATCAGCAGAAACCTGAGTTAGGAATTAGGAAAGAAACAGAGAGAACAGAGAAACTGTGTAAAAGGAAAGAAGAGAAAGACTAAAAGTGAAAGACTGCGAAGACTTTGAAAACTCAGCCAGTCGGAGAGCTATATTTCCCCGTTAATATTTAAAGTAAATTACTATAACATACGCCATCTTTGATTGATGAAGTATTTGAGTTGCCGTGGTAGATTTTGGATTTTTTTATTTAATTTATTGATTTTTTTAATTTTTTATAAATTAATTTTTTTAAATTTGATTTATATAAAATCAGTTTTTAAAATTAAGATAAGTTAATTTTCAAATTGTAACGCACAAAAAGCTTTGAATATACTAGTTTTTTTTTCTATTTTTTAAAATATATTATAAAATTTCTCATATTTGATTTAATATATTATCTAATTTTTTCATTTATTTTTGCTATTAAAAATAAAAAAATTAACAAATTTGCCATTTTTTTTTAAAATATCAAAAAAAATTTTATATTATCAATTTAATATTAAAATATTAAATTTGTCCTACTTTTTTAATGTATTTTTTTAAATTAATAAAATGTCAAATTTATCAAAAAATAAATAAATAAGAAATTTTTGATATATTCCACTTTACTAACAGAATATTATATTAAAAAATAACAAAGGATTTTTTTAGTTAATTGAACCAAATCTGAAAAATTTAATAATGTATTTCAAAAAATGAAGGAGTCAATTAGTATATTCAGCCAAATATCAAATGTGTCATAGTAATTTACTTTAATATTTATTATGTGGATGTAATACCGATATTAATATTATGAATGTGCAAAATTGAACCGAACTGAATTGAATTCAGTTTAGTTTGTTCTATTTTCAGTTTATTCGGTTTAGTTATTCATTTAAAATTTTGTTCAGTTTATTTTTAAATGTTCAAAACTGATTAAACCAAACTAACCGAAATTTTATTTATATATATTATATATTTTTTTAGTAATTTAGTTATAATTTTTAGATATAAAATTATAGTTTATAATATTTTATTTTGATTTATAGTAGGATAAAGTCATAAACTATAAAAATTTATTTTAATTTGGAGTAATAGATAAAGTATAACAATTAATTTTAATTTATACTAATTTATAAAATTGTGATAATTGATTTTACTTTATGATAATTCATAAAATTATAGTAATTAAATTTAATTTGTGATAATTATGGTAGTTGATGAAGTAATAATTATCTTAATTTATCATAATATATGCTATTTTAATTTAATTTTTAGTATTTTATAGTTATATTATTTAATTATAACTTATATAATATGATCGATAGAGTTATGATAATTGGTTTAATTTTATTATAATTAATAAATTAATGGTATATGGTTCTAATATATTATAATTGATAAAAGGGAAAAGTGGCTTGTGGTTTCGTGCATTTGCAACTAAAAGTATATGGGTTTTTTCTTAATAAAAAAGGGCACGTGGTTTGTTCCGTTGGCAAAAACTAGTATTTGATAGTAACATCTTTTAAATATCTTACACGGCATTCTATGTATCTTTTATAATTAATTTCTCCCGTTTTTAGTTTTAATCTCGAATTCATTCTCTAAATAACCTCATCCCACACCAGTTGTCCTCATCCTCGCAATTCCTAAATCCAATCTCTTTCTATCATCATCTTTCCAATCTTCCCAAATCCATTCTCTTTCCACTTCCTTTGCAACTCTGACCAACCTCACTTTTCCATTCATTTCGCAACTTTAATGGAGAAATCACAAATTGAGAGCTCAAGAACTCAATAAAATCGCAACATGCATTATATTTTTGGGTTTTGTAATTCCAATGGAGAATTTGTAATTTTGTTTTTCATTTGATTTTTTGGATTTTTTTTATTAGGATTTAACAATCAATTAATTTGGTATTTGATTATTGCACTCTTTGTTCTAAATGCAATTCTTCCATCATCTTTCTCTACAAATTGAATCGAAGTTTCGTTTAGATTATTGAAGTTGATTTCTGGGTCTGGTGATTTCTAGGAAGCAATGTTATGAGAGGAATGACTTCATGCATGGAGCAATTATGATTAAACAATCTTTGATGATCTCCAAATGCCTACAGCAGATGGAGGAAGTCCTCCAAGTGTAGTGTAAAGAGCCAATTTACCGACAAGAATACCCATAGCCTGTAAATTTTCAAACTCATCACATGGATTTTGTAATGCCCACGATTTAGAGCCAAGAAGTAATATGAATTTTTAAGGGTATTTTGGTAATTAAAAATAAAAATATAAAATGGATCTAATTGGCTTAATTTTATATTAAAGTTTTTTAGGACAATGTCCCACTTGGGACTTAGGTGTCGTGCTCGGGAGGACTATCCCACTCACGACATTTGGTTTCTCGACCGAAAAACATGATCTAACAAATGGACGGTTATAAATACGGAATTTTACATCGTTTTCCACACCTGTCAAAATTCTAACAGTCTTGTGTACACCTTAAACACTTTAGAGACTCTACCCTTCGTTATCCATCATTCTCCTTGCTTCCTAACCTCTAAAATCACCCTTAAAGTTTATTAAACAAGATTTAATCAAGGGTTTAGGGGGGCTTTATTCAAGAACACGGTTTTGAATGTTGTGCAGATTAGGGGATCGAGTTCCTCTAGTCTATTTCTCTTATTTTCGGTATTTATTAGTAACTATTCGTACTCCCTAAATTTCAATTCATTTGGCTTATGATTTAGAAGGTTAGATAGAGTTTTCATTGTTATTATAATGGATTAGGGTTTTGGCTTGATAACCCTTTATGAACAGAACGTAATTGCACCTTTTGGATCAAATTGTGACCTTTGTATGTGTGTTATTTCTGTTAGGAAACGAGGCGGAAGGTCGAAAAGAGCACCTAGCCGGGGAAGAATTGCAAAGGCGAGGGTTTTACGGCTCCATTAATAGAGGTCTGTACATTTAATCATATTCATTCGTTTTCTAGTTGTATTATTGATGTGGAATGATTATTTTGATGTATATGCTATTGTTATATGTTATGAAATTATGATTGGAAAATCGGAATAAATGAATTAAAGATATGAAATGTTTGGTTTGGTCATATTAAATGGAATAAAAGCATGAAACAAAGTATGGTATGTTAGAAAATGATGTTTGAACTATTTACATGCTCTAGGGTGTTCTTGAAACTGAATTATGGCTTGGAATTGTACAACTTAGTGTTGACATGTGAAATCATGAGTTGTAGATCGCTAGTGCTGCAGCTCTCCCGGTTTGGAGAGTAGTGTCCCGATCAAGACACGCGCAACCTAGGCATACCTCGCCGAGCAATGGGCAAGGCTAAGGGCGCTACAGCTACCACGGCACACCGTAGTGTGTCCAGGCACACACATGACATACCCATATGCTTGTGCATGGTATTGGATATGATAATATGAAAAATATAGGTCTTGTATGCCATGATATAAATTGAAGAACATGAATATATGGATTAATAATTGATGGGATAATATGCTATGTTATGACATTAGATATATGGAAAATATATGTATATGGATACATGGATGACTCTATATGAATTGATTATTGTGGAATGATATTGCTATGATGATTGACATAATAATACGCCATATTTTTTATGTTGCTATGTTATATTATGGAAACGCTATTATGATCATGAGATATGAACTGTGCGAATAAAGAAAATGAAGAAAATACTATAATACCCTTACTCGTACTAGAACAGACTCTAGGATAGATGACATGTCATTAAAAGTAATTACGGTACAATGGACTTTATTCATGCGTTATTATTCGGACAACGAGGCTTCAGCTAAGTGAGCACCCTTGACCCCTCTTGCTAGCATTTATTATTATTTTGTCAAGTTAGCTACAACTCTGAGAGTGCACTTATAACACCCACTAATTGGGGGCTAATTAGAATAAGTGTGTGAGTGATAGATATAAAAACCACATGACAGACATTATAAATAAAAAAATGAATAAATGACTAAATTAGGGATTAAAATAAATGTAATTGTTAATATGGTTGATTTGATTAAATTAGACTATATGATTAAATTTCCATTCAATAAAGACTAGTACGACTAGATATATGTAAAAATGTGGAAATAATAATAATAGATAAATAAGTTTTAAAAAAATTAAAATTAAAAAAAAGGCAGACCAAAAAAAAAATCTGATGGAAAAAAATGGTTAAGTCGGTGGAGATGGTGACTTTGTGACCATATATAATTTTTGGAACTTCTACACATTTCTAACATTTTTTACTTCAATCATCTCCTTCCTCCCAATAAGAGCCTTCATTCCTTCATTCTTTTACCGAAGATTTGCATCAAAATTACTCCAAAATAATTTAATCTTGGTAAGTAATTTCTTCTCTCTTGTTCTAATGTTATTCAGAACTGTTAGAGTGGTGTTATGGCAATGTGTTGTATCCCGATTTTGATACCTATAAAGACTAATTTTGGAGAAGTGTTAAATATGAAACTTGTAGATTATATTTTAGATTTATGGTTATATAAATAATTTTGTGAAATTTAGTCTATAGGAAGATATATATGAAATTGATTTAGACTAATTCATATAGGTATATCAACAGGAAATTTTACTGTTTTGGCTTGTTTTGATCATTTTTAAGGCTGAATTAAATGAAACTCAAAATATAAACATTGTAGATATATACATCTAGCTATGTACCAAATTTCGTATTAATCCCTCTTCTGTAGGTTGAGTTATTATAAAATGAATTATAATTGTCCTTTGATTTAGCTGTTTCTAGTACCTGTGTAGCTCTAGCAAATTCATACTCCTTTTTAAGCAACTTTTAGGCCGAATTAAATAAATTTTAAAATATAAAACTTTTATCCCTGTGTCTTGGCTAAACCTTTATTGAAACCAACCCTTAAAATATTGTGTATTTTGTGAGTTATGGTCATAATAATTGACATTGGTCGATAGTTACCCTTTTGTTGAATCAGTTATATGGTCACTATGAATTAAGGGCCTTAAAGACCAAATTTCCAAAAGTAGCTATGAAAAATGTTCCAAATTATCTTACCTAAGTCTCTATAAAATTTTATAATAATATAATACATATGTTGAAAGATATTAATTTTTAAAAATTATATGTCAAAATTGCCTAAGGACAGAAGGTACAACAAATTTGAAATTTTACCAAAATTTGTACAATGGCTCAAAAATTATGAATTTATAATATTTTATATTTTAATATATTAAATTTAATTAGGAATAAGAATCACCTAAATTGGATAAGTATAGAAAAAGTTATAGGGCTAAAAATCTTTCAAGGTCATATTATTACTTAGTAGTTATTTATTTAAACCAAATTAAGAATAAGTATTTTAATAAAGTATTAATCAATTATATTTTTAAATTAGGTTCTCAACAAGGAGAAGAACCACAAAAATAGATAAGCTCCAAACTTTGAAATTTTGGAAGGACACTATTAAGATTTGCACGTATATGCATTATAGTTTGCCTAAAATGCATGAATGTATATATATGATATAATTTATGTGTTAAAATGATGAGATTTATTAATATGGCATACTTGGTATTATGAAAATGTTATTAATTATGGTTATAAATTGAAGATATATTAGTTTTGACTTTTATGGAAAATTAATGTAGAGTATGCCAATTTATAATTTGTTATATATGCTGAAATATTATGTTATTATATGATTTTAAAATAAATTAAGAAAATGTGATTATGTAATAGGTTACAGCTGCAGATATGGATTTTAATATTTATTTTAGATTATTGTTTTATAAATGGTCGTAATAGGTTTAGACATTGATTTAGAGTTTACAGTTATGCGTAATAAGCATAGTTACATGATTCAGTTATATGATATGTTTTATTGGAAAAGGTAAATGACTGGATTGTTAAAAAAGTTAACAATCGATATATGGGTAGTACTCTCTTATGTAGAGGGTTCAATATGCTATATGGAAGGGTGTTATATTTTTCGGTATCAAAGCTAGGTTTAGGCGGTTATGGACCTGAGCAGGCTATAGGTTTATCATGCATTGCTTTCACATGTAGTATTTGACTATGACAAGGGCTACTTCTTTGCCAACCTGTAGATTCGTTTGAGAGTGATGTTGGAATCTGAATACCCTATTTTGTTCAAGGAGGGAGACTCACATGAGGCTAGGGCACACGGTTAGCCTAGTGTGGGTAGTGTCCAGGGTCTCTAAGGAGTCCAAGATTTGAATCAGCCAGTTGGACAGACTGATTAGGGCAATATTCCCTTATACAACATATGACTGATCTATTGCAGTAGATTGTCCCAGTAGTGCCATAGCAGGCTCCTGCTCCTCCTCTACCACCAAAGCTAGTCATTCAGATTTAAGAAATAAGGAGCCATAATCTTCCTCGGTAAGATGACTGTTGTGACACCTTACCTATATAACAGGACTATGTCTATTATATTACTCTATAATAGGAACAATCTCATTATATAGATAGAATGCTACTATCTATGCTTGTCTTATCTTACTACTGACTATTTATTGCCATCTTATATTTTGTAATCATATGCATATTCTGGGTTCATATCGTAAGGGCTCATATATTTTTTTTTTTCATTTTTCGCACATCATATACATCAACATCAATTTTGGGCTCTAAGCCCCATACATGTACATATATACATCATAACTGTCATATCACAAGCTATATCACTATTCCCATATGCATGGATATACAAAATATAGAATATGATAGATAGACCCATAAACTAGGTCACAATGTCCTCTTCTGATATGGGCTCTAGCTAGTTTCTCTTTATTAACTTCTACTATCTATAAGCTCCTTGACTTGCATGAGAAAAATCCATGCTAAACTATCTTTAGCTTAGTGGTACATATAGACATTGAGATTTTTCCATGCATCAATAAGGTATATAACAAAAAATATATCATGGAATCTATGTCATGGCATATGAACGTATTAATCATGGTTATAGTAAATAAAGAGGTGATATATTAACTATATACAATGATCATGTTTGTATTATATACATACTTTATACTTTTACTGTTATACTAATTACCAATATTTTTCATTTATCAACTATGTCTGTCTTATTCATTTCCTTTTTCAATAAAACTTCGACAAATAGCCCAAGACTCATTCCCGGACTATCCAGATAAAGGTGTAAAGTAGGTGAGCTAGTCATCCTATTCATCCACTGTAATCTGTATGCTCATTCGAGCTTCTTGAAGTTAAGCATGCTCACCCAAACCAGGGCTCAGCTAACCTGATTGAGTATAACTGTAATTTATATGCTTATTTGAGCTCCTTTAAGTCAAGCATGCTCACCCAAACTAGGGCTCAGCTAACCTGAATTAGTATAATGGATATGAGTACTAGGAACATGAGTATCCAAGTTAAGGCTAAACAACCTAATACTCACTCATACATCTCGTCGATACGTATACTTATCCTCTTCATGATGCATCATTTACCCTAAAGTAGTCCTCAGGTAGAGAAATGGGCATTTATATCAAAGTATCCCTTTATTGCAATCTCATTCTTTTATATTTCCATCATGTTCCCATATTTTATATGCATGCTCACATGTCACATTTATGCATATCAACATGTTTTCACTTGTTTTTACATCATACTTTAGCATTTATGCATAATCAGCATGTAACAGACCCACCAAAACATTAATTAAACATAGGTCACTATTGTTGTGACAAAGATAGCTAGCGATGACACTTGGTCGTGAAAGACACTAGACTAAAGTGTCATGGTCATGACAGTTTCAGCATGATTGTGACGTCGATTATGAAAGGTCCTAACTTGTGCCTATGGTCAAATTTTGTCAAAATTCCACTTCTAAACCCTTCCTAAACATGTGTAGACATCATCCATGGTCATTGGATACCAAAACAAACAAGTTATCAAAACTCAAATTATCCCCCAAAATGGGGTCACAACCAAGCTCACAACTCAAGTTTTACACATGCATTGTACCCACTTTAATACATTTGCCATTTTCTTGCTTACAACCATCTTTATACACAGTCAAATACTTTAATTAAGATTTCTAACATTTGATCCTGCCATTTCATGTCTCATACTATATAATATCCTATTACTTAACAAATAAACATGTTCAACAATATTATTGCACATAACTCAACATTTACATGCATTTATAATATTTAAGGGGCAAATAACAATGTGTGTGTGTGTGTATATATATATAAACCTCTATTAGAAGCTTGATAAAAACTCAACTAAGGAGCTATCTACTCTCCTTGTCGATCACCTCCCTCGTGTCCTTGTTTTCCTATCACAATCAATGCCATATATCAAATACTATATCTATGGTAATATAGCAAAAATGTAAAACTAACCCATACTCCCCAAACTAGGGTTATTATGCATGATTTCAACTTAATCTCATGGTACCTCACTTCCAATAACTTCAAAGAACATAAATACTCATAAAATTCAAACACTCTTCATCTTCCATAACCTTTCTTCCATGAGTTTTCATCCAAATAATACAATCACCTCATATAACTTCATAATCATGGTAAAAAGATGGTTTTCTTATATTTTCTTACCTCTTGATGGCAAAAGAGATACTTGACCGTGCAAAAAACTTATGGGCTCTCTTGCACCAACTTTCTCTCTCTTAAAAAATTCCACCAAAGATGATGTTCTCCCCAAATCTTGTTTTCTTTGTTGGCTTGATGCTATTTCACTCAAAAGCCATAAAGAATCACTTTCTTGGGGTTTAGAGATGGAAAAGTTGGTGAAAAATGGTGATAAGAATGTGGAATAAGCTTTATATAGACACCTTTCATGGTCATGAAGGTTCCCTTTCACGGCCATGAAGAGTTACTGTAACAACTAATCTTGAACAGTTATGTTTATCCAACTTTTTATTTGTCACGGCTGTGATACCTTAATTTTTCATAATTATTGTGTTATTTCATCCCTTTCTTGAAACCAAAGCCAAAATCGGCCAATATACCTCATGTATACTCTCGTATACTTCTGATTTACCTTTATTATAATATGTATTTTATATCCTTACTTTTAATTACCAAATTACCCCTTACATGTCATGTATTCATTTATTATGACTAAGCCCTAATTGTTGGGTATTACAACTGTTGATCTGGCCGACACTGAGCAGTGGTTGGATCAGACTAAGAGGGTCTTTACAAAGCTGCAGGTCCCTAAGGAGGACTTATCTAGATTTGCTGTGTCTCTATTGTAGTCCAATGCATATGACTGGTGGAAGAAAGTCCTTAGGAGACTAAGGGCGGTAGAGCCAATCACTTGGGATTTCTTTGTGGAGTAGTTAAGAGCTCGTTATATGCCAAAGATATACTTGGATGAGCAGAAGAAAAAGTTTATGATTCTCAAGCAGAGGAGTATGTAACACCTTATACCTATGGATATCACTTATACTTATATCATGTTATCATGTATTGCATAGAATAAGACATAGTCCTGTTTATAATGAGGGATAATTTTTTTTTGAATCATATAACATTTTACTTTGTAGCATTTAGCAATTCAGCAAAGCATAACAGCTTGACTATATACATAATATATATATCACATCACTGCATATTCACTATATTATACATGTATAGACATACAGTCCAAAACATAAAAGTCATGTCCCTATACATATGTAAAATGCAAGGAGAGATGATGCAATTACTCTTCTATATGGTATGCACCTCCAAAATGAGCTAATTACTCTTCTTTGCCTGAAAGATGATGCAATTTGATGAGTTACAACTCAATGAGAATAATTATCAAAAGCTTTCTAAAGTACTAAGTCAATCACATTTAAAAGTAATAATCGTCATTCCAATACATTTTACATGTCATTCTATTTATTAATATCATATCAATATAATTCATATTAAATCATGTAAACATTTCATTTGCTTATGCTTATGTCATTTTCTTTTTGTTGTGACCAGGCTAAACAAACACTGTCTCCGGTTTCCATGTGAACATTTGCATTTGCTAGCTAGCTTGGTCATTTGTATATGTTCCAAAGGGTGTAGAATTGATATCCATATGATGCTTTAGGATATCTTACAAATAGACATCGGTAAGATTTAGCTTTCAGCTTATCTGATATTGTCCGCTTCACATAAGCAGGACAACCCTAAACTCTCATGTAAGAAAATATGGGCCTTTTGTTATTCCATATCTCATATGGAGTAACATCAACTGACTTTGAAGGAACTCCATTCAAAATATAAATGGCAGTCTCTAGTGCATGACCCCAAAATGATTTAGGTAGTTCTGCAAAGCTCATCATTGACCTTACCATGTCTAACAAGGTTCAATTTCTCCTTTCAACCACTCCATTATGTTGTGGTGTGTAAGTTGGAGTCCACTAGGATAATATCCTATTATCTCTAAGATAGTCAAGAAACTCTTAGCTTAAGTATTCACCACCCCGATCAGATCGAAGTGTTTTAACACTTTTCCCAAGTTGTTTCTCTACTTTATTTCTGAATTCTTTGAACTTTTTAAAAGCTTCAGATTTGAATCTCATAAGATACATATACCCAAATCATGAGTAGTCATCGATAAAGGTAATGAAGTACATAAAACAACATCTAGTATGTGTGGACATTGGACCATATACATATGAATGTATTAAATCTAATAGTCCATTAGCACGTTCACTCTTTCCTTTAAAGGGCAATTTTGTCATATTGCCTAATAAGCAAGATTCACATGTGTCATATGATTCATAATCAAATGACCCCAAACTACCACTCTTGTGAAGTTTACTCATGTGCCTCTCACTTATATGACCAAGGCGACAATGCCATAAATAAGATGATTTCAACAAATCTTGTTTATGCTTCTTATTGTCATTGATATTTAAAATTGGATTTGACATATCTAATATATATGTATCATTGCATAATGTACCACTAGTATAAAGAATACCATTCAACATAATAGAACAACAATTGTTACTAAAAGCCAAATGGAAACCATCTTTATTTAAACTAGAAACAGAAATAATGTTTTTAGTTAAAGCGAGTACATAAAAACAATTATCCAAATTTAAAATAAGTCTACTAAGGAGGGTCAATACATAAATTCCTACAGCTAATGCAGTAACTCTTGCTCCATTTCCAATGTGCAGGTCCAACTCTCCCTTATTGAGTAGCCTACCATTCTTAAGGCCTTGCATATTAATGCATATGTGTGAGCCAATATGCATATGTGTGAGCCACAACCAATATCAAATACCCATATGTTGTTATTAGAAATAGTATTAACCTCAATGACATAAATACCTGAAGTAGATGGGGCATCAAATGCCTTCTTCTTAAAGGACTCTAATTAGGCCTTGCAGTTCCTCTTCTAATGGCCATCCTTACCACAATGGAAGCAAGTCCCTTTTGGAGCAGTCTTTTTGGCCTTTTTCTTTGCCAAGCCCTCCTTAGGCTTCATGGACTTCTTCTTCATCTTGTTCTTCTTCTTCTTAGAACTAGAAGAGTCCATCAGCATCACAGCCTTACTGTCCTTCTTGACAGATGGCTTAGCTGTCTTGAGCATGTTAATCAGCTCAAGAATAGTGGTGGAAATATGGTTCATCCTATAGTTAAAAACAAAATGTGCATAACTATCGGTCAAACCACTGAGAATTAAGTCTATACTTAATTCATGGTCCATCTCAAATCCCAAGCAGGCCAACCTCTTAATATAGCTATTCATCTTCAGAGTATATTGCACTGGAGATGTCCCCTCAATTATCTTGGAGCGGAAGAGTGACTTAGAGATCTCGAACCTTTCGGATCGTGCTTGGTCATCAAAAAGCTCCCTAAGATGATAGACCATAGTGTTGGCATCCATAGCCTCATGCTGCTTTTGCAACTCTGATGACATAGTAGCAAGCATAATACAGCTTGCCATCTCACTATCATCGAGATGCTTCTTGTAAGCTTTCTGAACCTCTTCAGAAGCATCAGCAGTATGGGAATTGGGAAGTGGCTCATCCAATACATAGCCTTTTTTTCCGGATTTGAGAACTATTCTCAGACTCCTAAGCCAATCTAGGAAATTAGGTCTAGCCAACTTCTTTGCTTCCATTAAAAATCGCAAATTCACACTTGTAGACATGATGTTGATTCTAGCAACCTAGATGTATAAAGAGCATGTTAGAATGTATGTGGTCTTTAATAAAATGCATTATGACTCCCACTATTTTATTGCGAGTCCATAGCCCCCACTGTGAACCCGAGAGAACCTATATGGAAGTTCTCCTAGTGGGTCAATATCCAATTTACTAAGAATGACCTTGAGGCAACTCAACAA
>CATIWF010053488.1:0-35576 GCA_949630135.1 Balakata baccata
CATGGGTCAGAGCAGAAAGATGGTTCATGCCCTTGTTTTCTTATGCTTTTAAGTGAAAGTAAAGGTCCAATAATGGTGAAACGTTGCATTGCACTTCCACCCCTATCAACTTTAGGTAGTTTTGTTTGAGGCTCTTCCCTCTATTTTTTATCGGAAAATGCAAAAAATAAAAAAAATTACCCACATATAAATTGTAATAAAAATTAAATATAAAAAACGAAATTTAATGATAAAAATTCTTTTTTAATTAAAAATATTGAATTAAAACTCTAATACAAGATATCATCAGTTTATATATTATAAAAACATTTGAAATTACTGTTTAATATTCTAAAAGTATATTTTAAATTTTTTTTTACTTAATTGATTTTAAACTATTTTTTTAAATTTATTTAAAAAAATATTTATTTACTTATTTTATCCAAAAACAATAATCAAAATTTTAAAAAATTATAAATACTAAATTTTTCTCGGAATTATAAAATTGACCAAAAAAAAAAACTATAAAAGTTTCATAGACTTTGCATCAAATGGGACCCACAAAGTCCATAAAAAAATCAAAGTGTGGGACCCTTTTTTGTCATAGCCAACGCCATCAAGAGATGGAAAATTATATTATTTCCCCTTGAGGATCAATCTTTGGTTTTTTTTTATTTATTTCTTATTTATAGTTTTAGTACTAATTTAATATGGGACCCACTTTCCATATCAGAAATACATTAAAAATCATTAAAGCTGGTTCGTGTTTATATTGTGTAAAATTCGTGTTTAACTTGGCTAATCATGCATCAGAATTGCCACGTTTCCTATCATTTCCAGCGTCCAGTGTCATTCAAATGCTACTTCCTTACTTGTCAACAAAGCAAACATGTTTAATTATTGTTTATGTTCCACCGACTAACCTAATCATAATATATTTTAAGTTACAGTTGGCAACTTTTATTTATTTTTTATTTGATTATTTAATTCCTGAAATCGTTGAGTGTTTGCATACTACAATGATTTTCTAAATGCATACTAAACAAAAATTATTTTTCTTTGGAAGGTAGATTATGCTCAGTGAGAAACTATACTCTTTTTTTTTTTTGTCTTGATTCTTGAAAGATTTGAATAATTCTTTTATTGCAAATATAGCCTTGAACTTCTTTTTTATTTCAGTTACGTCCTGTTAGCTTGTGCAGAACCAACGGCAATATATGAGTGTTAAATAAGGTGGAGAGAATCGAGGCTCACCCATGCCAAATCAGCAAGTAAAGTTGAAATGGTGGATTAAATTGGGAGAAAATTTTACATCATAAATTAATTTAATTATTTATCGATATATATTTAATTATTTTATTTTTATTAATATATATAAATACAATATACATATATATCAATATATAGTTAAATTAATCTACATATATGGTTGTAAACTGAGTCTATATAAAATGACACTTGCCTCCCTTCTTTCTATCTTTTTCATTGAAGCATTTCACCGAGCACCTTAAGTTCGTATGTAGGAGAGAACAAAAGAAAAAATTGACCCAATCAAAGTGTCAAAGTAATAAAAGAAAAGCCTTAGTTTCTATCAAAATATAACATTCCCTTTCCTCTTCTTATAACGAATCCCAATGACAGTGTTTCTTTCTCTGTCTCTCTGCAAAAACTTATTCAATAAGCCCATATCCCCCTCTTGTTTGAGCAGCTTTTCTTTTTCTTTTTAATATATTTTTGAGGGTTTACTCCTTGGGCCTTGTGTTTTTTATTTATTACCAAACTTCCTTTCCTTCAGATTTTTTGTTATTCTAACATATAGGTTTTGCAACTTGCAAGTCTTAATTATTGCATTCGTTTTATCTTTCGAGTTAATCAATGTATATAAAAATATGTTAACTACCCACTTGTGTTTAGTTAGGATTTATGAATATTCTTATCTAATCTCAATTAGGTTATTAAACTTGTGCTAATCTATCACTTCGCTTTTTTTAATTAAAAAAATGTCATTAGTCAAAAATTTTTTTAGATATAATTAGTCTACCGTATCATCTGTAAACTAATTTAATTAAAGAATGATATGCAATTAATTGTTTTATTCTCATTGATTAATATGAATACAACGTATAAACGTGTCACTATATAATTAAATTAGTTTACGAGTTATTCAATATATTTAGTCTATCTTATAATTTTTGCTTTAGTCATTGTCTTTCATGTGATTAAATCCTAAAAATATTGTCATAAATTATATTAAATTGTATGCATTATAAGTGAAATGGACCAATGTCCCTCTTAATTAATCAATACCCATTAACAATATGATGGAGGTAAGCAAAATTCTAATTTAGGTGATGCACCATGTCAGCCAATTAAGTATAAACATAGCTCATTAAATACATATGTAACTACAAAGGGTCCACAAAAACCACCACAATTTTGTAAAATTTATTTTCAATAGGATATCATAGGACCCATCTCCATTTTCCAATTTGCCTCATACTATATAATTAAGGTAATTAGCAAGCATTATGATTTTTTTTTCTAACTATTCAGTAGTCTCGATTCATTAAGAAAATAAAACATCTCCTCACAAATTTTAAAAGTTTTCTATACTTAAAATTTGAATTCAACAGATACAGCTAAAAGAAAAAAAATCCTTACTATTACATTTCATTATTTTAAAAATTCTTTTTGTCCTTAACAAAAAATCAAATAGAAAAATGACCCTTTATTTTTGTGACCCAAGGAAAATGTTTACGATGAGATAAATGAAAAATATTTAGAGAAAAATTGGAAATTTTTTCCATGAAAGACCAAGCATATATGTACACTCTCTTTGATCATAGCATAAATTGTGTGGAAGACTTTCTTAGAAAGATCAAGAGAGTATAATATTATTAACTAATATTTACATCATTTGTCAATTAATGAATACTTAGATTGGAAAGTGGGGAGTTTTTGAGGTAAAAATTGTTCAAGTTATGATGATTTGCTTTTGAGTTAAGAAAATGATAGTTACAATTTTATTTTCATTTTTCAATAGGGATTTTATTTTATTAATAAAAAAACATAAAATATCTACTATCAAAATCATTTATAGGAATATTAGCATGAAATTACTTTAGTGATTTTATATATCATAACTTTATCTTAATATATATCAACGCATCTATATTTAATAAAAAAAAATTCAATTAATTATCTCAATTTTTTTATAAATTTTATTAATTAGTAATTGATAGTTATTTGAAGTCTCACTAGATGTTTATTGATAAACTTTATTTCAAAGTTTTTTAAAACATTTGTAGTTTTTTAAATATAAATATTAAATTACTTTTATATTAATGATTTTAAATATAAAGAAATAAAGAAATTTTAATTTATTATTCATCTGATCATTCTTAAATCATATATTAATAAACTATATTCATAAATTAAATATATTATATTATTTGTTTGTTATATTATAGGAATTACATATTTTGAATTAAATAAATTATGTCTCTATTTAATAATTTTATACCCTATAACAATTGTTAATTTTTTTTACCAGACATAAAAATATCTAAATTTAATTTAAATTGACTCGAATTTGAAACCATAGAGCTAACCATTTTTTTCAAAAAAAAAATAATTAGAATATAATTCATAGATAACTTTGTACTTAATCCTAACTAAAATATATTTAAATAGAGAGAGAATTAGACCTCAAAAATTTGGGTTGCCTTAAAAATTAAACAAGAGAAATAGAAGAAGAAGATATTTCAATTAATTACATTCAAAAATAAATTTTTAAAAAATTAACAGTGTATCTCTTATTGTTCGAGATAATATCCATTTATTTGACATGATATGAATTTTAAATATTACATAGCAATATATCATGATTTTTTTTTTTTTACATTTGTGATGTTTTTATTTAAATTTTTTTAAAATTTTATGTACAATATAGTGATATTTTTTAAGAATTTAAGGTTTCTACTTGTATGAACAACTGTATCTACCGAACATTCAATACATTCAAATTCTAATCTCTCTAGCTGTTATTTCAAATTGCAACTTTATCAAATAATAGGAGAGTGCATTATTAGTTTTTTAAAAATTTTGTTAGGAAAATAATTAATTTAATATCTTCGAATAAAAAGTCAAGAAGAATATATAAGAAATCTAAGGTCTATTAATAGATATCAAGTAGATATCGTATTCACAATACATATTTACAGTAAACTGATTATATGTCATACTATCTATCACTTAAAAAAAAGAATACGAAAATGGAAAAAGAAGAAGATCCACAAAGAGATTTTTCCAACAAGAGTGAATAACTCCTATTTATATTAGACGAACGAAACATAAAATTAATTGTGATTAATTTTTTTAAAAGTGGTTAATTATTTTTTTGTAACATCTAAATAATAGTGAGTTGAACTTTTGAAATATCAGAAAATAAAAGTTTAAAAGACAAATCTGGAAAATAAACGATATGAACTTGTTGAATCCACACGGCATGTAGATTAGTCATATATACACTGCAACACAACGATACCAGCATATGGAATCCACACAGATATGTCAGAAGCATAGTCGTGCCAAACAACACGTCCATAGCACGGACATGTCGTTTGTGTCTTTTAATTTCTAGAAATAAAAATATAAAAATTGGACTTGTTCTGAACCATGAGATTTCGATTTAACATTTGTGTACTCATTGGCCAATCTCGAACCATAAATTTGCACCTTATGCACTTGAGCACACGAGAGAAAATCTTTCATACTATTTTCTTATCAATATAAAAATGCATCTTTCATTTTAAACAATGCGTCAATCTTATCTCAATAATGTGAGACAAGTTTCACTCAATTATCACTTTCATTTTATTTCTTTTTTATAAACGAGTTTACTTTGAATTTTAATTTATATTAACATATTTTCTATTTTGAGCATATAAATACATTACTTTATAA
This sequence comes from Balakata baccata, assembly GCA_949630135.1. NCBI lineage: Eukaryota > Viridiplantae > Streptophyta > Magnoliopsida > Malpighiales > Euphorbiaceae > Balakata > Balakata baccata. The sequence goes on from CATIWF010053488.1 coordinate 4,945, forward strand.
TTCTGGTGGCAAAAAATATCCGAATCTTTCTCCTAAAATCGAATTATGGTACTCATCCAAATTACCATTTTAAAATAACTCATAATTACAATTTTTCCAATAAATTTATTTATGACTATAATTTTATAAAATTTTAGGGAATTAACTGTAATTTATTCATAGAAAAACAACGAAGTGCAGGCCCTAACGCAAAAACCTTGAAATATTAATCCGAAGAAGAGGACAAATATGTTTAAAAAAAGGAAAAAATGAAAAGAGGACAAATATTGCGATATGGGCACTAATGGTGCTCTTCTTCTTACATTTTTAAATCCAAACCAAACAAGCAAATAAACACTTAATAAATAAGTACAATAAATTAATAAATTAAATAAATAAATATTAAAATCTTGTTTTCCTCTGAAAAAAAAACACACAGCACAAAACACAAAACAGATTAGAATATGCTTATATGGTGGATATTGCAGGAAAGCCACACCTCCTTCCATCCATACATTCATCCATGATTAAGGATGAGAGAGAGAGAGGCTGAGAGCTGGTTATGGAGTTTTTTTATGGGTTTAAGGGAGGGTTTTAGGTCTACCAACTGGTAGTTAGAGATTGAACTCCTTAACCAAACACAATCCTCAACAGCCAAATTACCCATAACAATTTCATCAACATGAAGAAGCAATAGCTACAACAAACAAACATCAGGAACATAGAACCAGTCAAGCACCAACCACTTCTTCAAGCAAACCGAAGACCCAAAAGCCAAACCTCTCTCTATAAAGATAATAAACTATTTCAAAAGCCACACCAAAATAGGTAGAAAGAGGAAGTCGTCATTTTTATTTAGTCTTTTTCTTTCCTCGCGCACAGGGAGTAAGAAACAAGAATAACAGTGTATATGTGTGTAATAAAGGGATAAAGATGCTCACGTGGGGTTTTGATGGAATGATGGTTAGAGAATATATGATGAGAGAAAAGGATCAAAAGTGAGGAAATTCATTGCTACTTCCAATTATTACTTTCTTTTTCTTTTTTCTCCTTCGAGAGTGAAAATAAAAAAAGAAGGAATTTTTTTCTTTAATTTACTGTATATTCTTTGTAAATTGTATGCATAGGTCAAATAGGTGTTTGTGTTTAATGAAAAGTGAAGCTTTGTGGTGTTATTTTGTTGTATTGGGATCAGATATCAGCAGATCGATTGGTGTCTTTGAGGTTTTCTGTTCCCTAAAACACCCACAAGTGTAACTGGTTTCCAGGTAATTTTTTATAGTCCAATTTCTGGACTTTTATCCATTTTATGTTCAGTTTATTATTTTATTATTCTTTCTTTTTCATCTCTCTCCCCTCTCTCTCTCTCTGGAGGAGGTTTAGATGAGGATGGTGATTATAAGAATTTAACTTTTATTTTTTTAATTGAATATCTATTGGGATTTGCAGATAATGGTTTTGTCTTTCTTGCTGCTTTGATTTCGGTTATTTCTCGATGACATCTGATGACTTTGTGTGTTTAATAGTGTTCTTGCTTTTAATTTAGATGGTAGTTTTTGTTTGAAAAATTTTCAGTTATATTATGTATCCTTCTTCTTAGGTTTCAATAGTGCTTTAATGGGAAATTTTTGGGTTGGAATTTGTTGCCGCAGTAACTTCTGAAACAGATAAAAAAGAAGAATTTTTATTATATTTTGCTTGAATTTTCTCACTGATACTTATTTTCTTAATAATTTTCTTTTAAATATTGAAGTAAAATGATATATATTTATGTAATTATTTACGTGCGGGGATCTCATGGTGCTTGATTCTTCTTCTCCTTTTCTATTCAATTTGTCAGCACTTATTCCGGTTGGCTATTGTCAACATCTGCTCGTTGGCTTCCGAGTAGTGACTTCTGTTCCTGATTGCAAATAACTATGGTTTCCGGTATCTGCTTGTGGTGTCTAATTGTCTTTTGTTTTCAGCTCGTTTCTAATAGCTTGTTTCATATACTCTTGCTAAATTGTTTCTGCACAAGGAAGGGAGTACAACTTGCATATGAACGCTTAAAATATCCAACTCACTCAGAACTTTAATTGTTTCTTTTGATATGTTATTGTTGTACTTTGGGAGTTATTGGTAATGGAAGCTATTTCCAATGGCCCTTTGCAGTTCTTCCGATGATTATGAAATTTGAGTGAATAATCAGGAAGGAAATCTAAAGACTTGAATAATAGATATGGCTACTTATTATGCTAGTTCTGAGAACCAAAGAGATGTTACGCCAATTATATATATGCCTGGTTCATATCCGGAGGCACCAATTCTTCCTGGCAATGTGATGATGTACATGAATACTGGATCATACTCGGATACATTGGCTGGGAATTCCCAGCAGCAAAACAACTGCATTGAAATTCAGTCTGTGGAGGCTTCGGATTCAAACCCACAGCAGCAAAAAATCTTGTCAAATCTTGGTGGGTCACGAATTGGGGATCATGATTTTAATGCATGGAGAGAGAGTCGAAATGAGATGTTAGTTATGCATTCAGTAGCTGGACCTTCCAGCATTCTTCACAGCGGACAGAATTTGCAAGGCCAGGGACTATCCCTCAGCCTTGGTACACAGATTCCATCTGGAATACATATGCCCTCCATCTCTTATAGGAATCCCGATCCAGGCCTGGCTTCATTCTTAAGTCCTAGTCCATCAATTATGGGTGAGGGTGGTAGCAGGAATAGCTCTAATAGAGATGAACGGTCAAAAAATGCTGAATTTCTTCCACCAGGTTTTTCTGGAGGTAACCAAGATTTGAATAAAGGGGATTTATCTCCGTATGGTATGACAAGTATTGCAAGAACCATTCCAAGTTCTAAGTACCTCAAGGCAGCACAACAACTGCTTGATGAAGTTGTCAATGTTCGAAAAGCTCTAAAGCAGCCAGACAAAGAGAAAAACCAACTCGCAAATGAACATGACATGAACAGTTCAAAAGAGGATGACAGCAAATCAAAGAATGAGTCTTCCAACCATCAGGAATCTACTAATAACTTACCAAGTGAGCTTTCAAATGCTGAAAGACAAGAATTGCAGAATAAATTGACCAAGCTATTGTCCATGTTGGATGAGGTAAGAGCCAATGATTCAGTTTCTTAGTCCATTCTGAAGTTCATGCGTTCTGCTCCATACTTGTCTGGTAGTTTGACTATGAAGTGGCTGTGGATTTCTCTGAATTGATGAGCTGTTTTCTCAAAATGTTATAAGACTTTAAATTCTGTGAACAGTTTGACTTTGTTGGCTTGATGAATGTTTAGCTCAATCTATTTGTGTTTGTCAGCAGATAGAATGAAGGAGAAATTTGAGGTGCATGATGTAGTTTTATGCAAATCTGAGAAAAGAAGAAACTAACAAATAGAGCTACAATTTACAAGTCATCACAATAAAAAGAATTCTGCTCAAAAAATAAAGCTTATTCCAGCAAAACAATAGATGGTTGGTCACGATCGTGCTGTAGTATGGTCTTTTAGGTGTTGATTAGCAGTTTTAGTACTGTTCAGGTTAAGAAAGTCTCGTGGTTCATGTTACTGTATGTTCTAAAAAGAGAAGTTTTTTGCTTTTCTCTTGTGGAGATACTTAGGTTTACAAAAGCATCTTCTGCTGTCAAAAGATGTGCAGCTCCATCTTAAGTGTTTCTGAGGAGCCTTGGCAGTAGAATGTTTCTTGTTCTTTTCTTTCCTTCACAAGGGACAGCTTCACAGATCAAACTAAGATCTCTAGGTGCAAATTGCACCTTGGCTATGATTTTTTTTTTGTTCTGCTGTATACAATACAAGTGGTTAACTGTTCATACCATTTGCAGTTATTGTAGTATAACTAAACCTAGATTGATGTGTCATGTACGAGACTTATCTGAATAAAGTTGTCCTGACAGCAATTATTTATGGCTATGCATGAGAGGCTTATAACTAAAATATTAGCATTTCATTCAATGTTATTGCTGTTTATCTTGTTATATGATTTATAGTTCTTTGGGAAGGACAACAATCATTATGCAAGTGAATTTCATTGCATCTTAAATTCTTAATAATGTACAATCAAGCCTGAGACCCATACTCATGATTCATCATTTAAGATCTTGACCTATTTTTCTATGAGGTCTAAGGTTGAATCTTCTATTTTTACAGGTTGACAGAAGATACAAACAGTATTATCATCAGATGCAGATTGTGGTGTCATCATTTGATGTGATAGCTGGATGTGGAGCAGCTAAACCTTACACTGCCGTTGCCCTGCAGACTATCTCCCGCCACTTTCGGTGCTTGCGTGATGCAATAAGTGGCCAGATTAAGGCAACCCGTAAAAGCCTTGGGGAGCAAGAAACTTCAGAAAATAGTAAAGGGATTACAATTACTCGTCTCCGGTATGTTGATCAGCAGCTCAGGCAACAAAGAGCGCTTCAGCAGCTCGGTATGATGCAGCAGCATGCATGGAGGCCACAAAGGGGTTTACCTGAAAGCTCTGTTTCAATTCTTCGTGCTTGGCTGTTTGAGCATTTCCTTCATCCGTAAATCCTCCAACAATAACTTACTCTATCATTGTTTCTATTGTGTTGTCTGTATCTGTCTAAGACATCTGCTTCAAACATAGTAATAGCTTATCGTGATGTTTTTCCAGATACCCAAAGGATTCTGATAAGATCATGCTGGCACGACAGACAGGCTTGACTAGAAGTCAGGTAAACAAAATGAACAAGTTTATCTAGGAATCAGCATGGAATGGAAGGATAGAGGGCCTTTCTTTGTTGTGAGCAAGTCAAAATACAATTTCTCTTTCTGTCAGAGATTTGGTTTCTGTAACTTTGATATCAGGAGAACTTGCTGGATCTAAATATGCAAAAATTGTGTAGGAAAGATCAGGCAGGCATCAGTTGGAAATTCTTGAGAAAGTAGAATAGACTGGAGAAGTCAGTGATAATGAACTAAATGAAATTCTTAGTACTGTAGTAGCATATTCAGTTTGTTGGATTTAGCAATAGCTAGTGTCTATCGGACTAGACACGACTTATTTTCTGCACGATTACATGAGCCTTGTGCAACGGTTTAGTATTACTTTCCAAAGTTGTTGGGGAGTGGTGAAAAATCTTCATTGCTGGAACTAAAGCGCCAGCTGTTCAACATGGTTCTTGTTAGTCAAGTCTGGTCAACTAGAGACACTACATAAAATATATTTGCTCATGTGGACTAATTATTTATGAGTAATATATTGTTACTCATACTAAGTATGCAACTTTGATCCTGAAATTTTTTTCTTATGATCTTTCCGCATAAAACTGTGCAATGTGCTTTTGTATTTTCCATTAATGAAATTCTGTTATAAATCTGTTACTGTGTTCAGGTGTCAAATTGGTTTATAAATGCACGAGTGCGACTTTGGAAGCCCATGGTTGAAGAAATGTACAAAGAAGAGATTGGTGATGCAGAGTTGGACTCGATTTCTTCTTCTGAAAATGCAACCAAAGCAACGAAAGGTGACATGAGAACATCTGAAGATAGAGGCGAGGAAATGCAGCAAAGTGCCAATTCAACAGGAACTGAAAGATGCAGTGCTGGACAATTGATGGACTCCAAATCCGACCATGTTCCTGATGTAGAGATGGCAGGATCAACTACAAGAAACAATTTCCAAAATGTGATCCGTGGAGATGCTGTAATTGAATATGGGTTGCTAAAGCTAAGGGAGGAACACAGGCCAAGCATGGATGATTGTGGTCTTTTTCCCGATGCCATTATTCATTCTGACGGGGGTGGTGATAGATTTATGGCAGCAGCGGCAGCTGCTTATCATATGTCAGAGGTAGGGAGGTTTGGGAGTGGAAGTGGAGTTTCTCTTACGTTGGGGTTACAGCACTGTGAGGGTGGGAACTTACCAATGTCTGCTACAGCCCATCATGATCATAGTTTTATCTCCATGAGAGGGGATGACATGTACGGTGCAACAGGATCTTCCGTGGGGGATGAGACAACGGATTTTGAATGTCTGAATCCTGGAAACAGACAACACAGGTTCAGTTCCTCTCATCTACTCCATGATTTCGTCGCATGAAAGAATTTCTTGGTAACGGTTCCTTTAGGAAGACGTATGTCACTTCACGTTCAATTGGTGAAAACAAGGTTGTGCATAAAACACAGTTGTAGCGTATTAAAACAATTGGTTGGAGGATTAGCATATTGTAAAGATACATATTTTTGCATAATATTTGGAAGTGTACAATTGATGACAACTTTTGGTTTTCAAAAAGAAAATTTCCTGGTCTGAATACAGATGATAAGAATCAGCTGATTGTTATTTGGATTGTGATTATGATAATGACTCCAAAGATCCTTTTGCAATTGTTAATAAGCTGGTTTCTACTTCTGAGTGGGCATACGCATACCCACTTTGTTTGTTTATGTTTTCAGCTTTCCTTTGCAGGAAATATAAAGCCTAGACCAGTAGACCTGACTGTGTAAGGTTTCTTCTGACTTTAGACTGATTTTTTCTCCCCCCGAAATTAGTTCATAGAATCCGCTTAAGTATCCATCTTTCTGCTGGAAGATAAACTTGGACCAAAGAACTGAACAAACTTATACGAGTTAGTTTTGCTAATCCCATACATTTTCAATTACATCTGTAATTATTCATATTAAATATTTTTTAATTGAAATAATTTAATCGTATTAAAATGTTAAGGCTCGAAAAATAGATTTTTCCTTCTGAATATAAATGATCTCCCTTTTCACCAGCCATCCTGAACTTTGGCCGACTACAAAATAATCAAAATCTGAAGCACAAATGTCAGGAATAGAAGTCCAACATTGACACTTCTGTGGCCGTCATCCATCAATTTTATTTCCAGGTTTGTGGATCAGAAAACAAAAAGGGGCAACGGAATATATACAGATCTGAGTCAGGAAGTAAAAACTACTTTTGCAAATTTCAGTGCTTCAGCCTCCCATGTCGGGAACTACCTGAAAAATACAGAAAATAATTTACAAGGAGGAAAGCAAGAATCAGTAATTCAAAAACCAATAATCAGGACAGATGAGTGCGCTAACCTTTTGTACAACACTCTCACATCTTTCCGCACAAGAGGACTTTCCAGAAAGGGATCGCCACACTCTTTCAAGTCAACTGTCTCTACTTCAAAATCCTGGTAACCACAAAATTCATTCCATTCAAACCACATTTTTGCAATAGCTTCCTTCCTGAAACAAGTTTTATGATCTTCTTCTTCAGGTGATTCTCCAGCAACTAATCTATAGGCGTACACTTTCTTCTTTTGTCCAGGTCGGAACGCACGTCCTATTGCTTGGCGAGTGACTGACGGATTAAGATGAACATCCAAGATTATAATTCGTGATGCCCCAACCAAAGATATTCCCTCTCCACAAGCCTTAATAGATCCAAAGAAAACTCTAGCATCAGGGGAATTGTTGAAACGGTCCATGGACCACTCCCGCTGATCAGAACTTGATTCACCTGAGATCACAAAGACTTCTCTTCCTAGAACCCAACCCTTCACTTTCACTACCAGTCTTTCTAAGAATTTCAATGGAGTCAAGTATTGACTGAAAACCAGTAGTTTCTCCCCAGCTGACTCGCATAAGTTTAACATATTAAGAAAGAATTGGGTTTTTATTCCATCTCTTATATCTAATTTCTCTAGAAATTCATCCATTTTGTCATCAGTCATGGTAGTATTCTCAGAAACAGAGTTCAACTTTGGGTGCAGATAAACAGAACTCCCAACAGAATTTCTCTTGAATTTCCTTGCCAAATTTTTCAACTTCTGAACTTCTTGTTTCTGTCTTGAACTCAGGTTGAGTACTACAGTAAAATCAACAAGTCCCGGAAGCTCATCCAAGAAATCTCCCTTGTAATAATGAAGGACCTTACTAGTCATCTCACGCAAATCTTGAATCACAGTCACTTTCCTTTTGAAATCATGATCTTTCTGTATAGTATGCTCTATCAAGTCATAAAAAACTGTCTCCCCTGTTTTAAGATGCTTCTTCACACCTTGTATATGTACTTTACTCATTATACGTTTAACAATAGCCCGGGAAGTATCCAATCTCAGAAACTTTGGACGAACGAGATTCAATATGTTGAACACCTCCTTAACATGATTTTGGTAGAGTGTTCCTGAAAGTACAACTTTTCGAGGTGTCTGCACTTTAGCAAGGGATTGCAAAACATCAGTATTCTCATTCCTTGGAGTGTGTCCTTCATCTAAAATTAAGATTGTTGGTCTTTTAAGCAATATCTCCTGGCAGCTAGCTGCAACCTTGTTATTTGCATCATCACAAACAACAGTGGAGAATTGTTTGTAACCTAAAAAGAGGATACTCTTTTCCTCCACCCACTGTTTCAAAACCTCCAGTTGCTGAGAACGACTATCTGCTTTCACACTATAGAAATCATACAATGGAATATCTTCTACCTGCCAAATCTGAAACTCCTTTTTCCATGTAGCTAGAATTCCTTTTGGAAGCACCACTAGTGGTCTAGCATGAGGATATTTTGCAAGGAAACTCTGCATGAAACTGATGATCATAAAAGTCTTTCCAGATCCTGGAGCATGGGCTAAGATGCAGCCTCCAGGATTATCTGATACAAGGTTACTTCGAAGGAAATTGAAACCCTCTACTTGATGAGGTTTCATTTGCTTCATGTGCCTTGGATGAGCAGAGATGTCAGTAACCATCAAATCTTCTTCGGACAATTCAACTCCAATCATCTCATTTGAATCTCTGTCTTTTGCATTCCGAGATTCAGATAAATATGTCCGTGTACTCTTTTTCTGGAATTGAAAGAAAAAAAAAACAGATCATTCAAAAGGAAAAATCCAGGCAACAACTGGCACAGAACAAAAGTTTCCAAGTAGCTGACAGATACAAATGATGTGCCACACTCAGCACTGAATCAATTGGCAAGCAGAGAAACAAGTTCCGTTTAGCCAACATTCAAAGGCATGATCAAAGAAAATTCCACCAGAAAATTGAGAGAATACATGAACTCTCAAACTGTTCTGCAACCCAATACATGAAGTGACCCTCACTCACAGGATTTGCTTAATCTATGCATTACTTGGCTTTTCATCATCTCATAAGAATGCTCTCATGCTTTACAAGTTCATAAGTGGTCAATACCTAATATCCAACGTCAAGACCTGACCTTCACATTGAAGAACTTGGTCAACCATTGGTCACAGCACAAAGCAAACGTCATCATAAGCTATGCATATTTGAGACAGTCCAAGACGAAAGTCAATGGCAAATGTATATAAGTTCACAAATCAACAGACCAAGTAACGAATCACATTGTATAACCTAATAGTACATTAGTAAAACACAACTGAAAGGTGCCAACCATAATTAAAATATTAAGAAAGTAATTATAAACCTAAAAAAATTTACATACAATGAAGGAAAGGCAACGAGCACACCATAATTTAACTTAAGATAAAATTCAGCCTTATTATGGTGCAATTCTCATTTTCCATTTCTCAAAGCATTCTCCACTGTGCCAAAAGTTCAGTGAAGAAATTTCTATTGATGAAAGAAGAAACTTAAAACGCCAACTGACATGTGCAGTAGATAAAAAGCTAATTATCTTGCTATGCAGCAAAACTTTCTTTTTCTGACATGATAGGTTCTGACAGTACCACTAAGGGACTATATGACGTTCAAAATTAAACATAACACATGATTGATTATCAAACTATTTGGACATTTTTGCACAGAAATCTCATTAGAAAAAACAGTTGTAGCAAGAAGAAAAGGAAAAAAATAGCAAGATGAGACAGGCATTTCTTCAGTAATAAGACATCCTGGATTCTTGACATTATGAAGCTTCAACCAAGATGTGGAATTCTACCACAATCCTTTGCAGTCACCTAAGAATTTATCATCATTGCCCTCTCAGTGCATAATCATGAAGTATGCCTACAATAACTTGGGGAAAAAATTTATGTGTAGAAACATGAAGAATGCTACATATTACTTAACCAATTAACTTGGTATATAACATTACTGAGCCTTGAAACCCATATGTAAAAATATAACCTGTGCAGATTGGAAATCTGAAAGTTCTTCATCACAAGGTCAATACAAATACAAAAGATGATGACCTTACTTTGTTAAACTGAACCTCAATTATGGTCTCAATTCCTCTCTCAATAACTCCACATACACGACAAACATAACCGAGATCATCCTTCAAAACAAAAGAGTGATCACAATCTTCCTCATCTTCTTGGATGTGTTCATTGGAAGAAGGATATTCAGCAACATCCTACAAGACAAGAAGAAAGTCATTCATAAATACAAAAAGGACATGCACAGGAATCTTCTTTGGATAAAAATTTCAAATTATTGTATCTAATAAACAAAATTAACAAAAAAAAGAACAAATAAAACAAGCAAAAATAGCGAAATTAACAAATGTTAAATACTCTTAGAAAGCAAAACACCATGAGACTAAGCATTAAGTTCACACAAAAAAAAAATCAGAGGTAGGCCATAACATTATGATCATGAAGATCATCCCAGTTAATTACTTGTTCTTTAAGTTCAACTAGCATTTCCAAAAAAGTAAGTACCTTAGCGCATTCCATAGCAACTGACATCTCCTTCCAAATATCTCCAAGACCATCATCTTCTGTTTCTGATTGATTTTCATCATACTCCTCTACACCAACATATTGACCTTTATCTCTCCTGATATCAGTTTCACTGGCCAAAATAATTGGATTTACACGATTGTTTCTCTCCGCATGCGGCGTTACCTGAATACAATTCCACTCAAACAAAACAAAAATGGCCTTAAAAATGGTACATAATCACTGATAAAAATGAAACGAGTGCAACACAATCAAAATGAATTAAAACAAGTCCGGATCTACTTATGCATCAGTTAAGGACATCAGGTGCCATGTCTCTCCACCTAACACTCTTCCTATATTGGTTAGATTGAGATGACCCACTTAACCGGCAAGAGAAGAAAGCCTAACCCTTTTACCTAAAATGATCCCTATCCAGATGTTTAGGTAGCGGAATCAAAATGCTCAATATGAAACTAGTCAAAATTGCTTCACTAACAAGGGAACCACCTGTTCTAGAAAGTACCCACTTGAACACTGTGAGAAGATTTTTTTTTTCTCAGATTTCAGATTTTAAGTGGGGTCATGGACATTTGTAATTTCCCTATTTTAATCATTACAGACATTTTCAAATATGCAGCTTCAGAATTAAATATAAAATAGAAACTCACTGATGTATCCATAAGAAGGTGCCCAACAGGCCTTGGCAACACAACTTCCTGGAAGGAATAAGTTGACCTATGATATCCATTGTCCTCATCATCTGAATCCAGAATTACAACAGGCCTTGCTACATGAGGAGGATTATTTGCAATATTATCATCCTCCAAATCAACAACATTCTGTTGTGTCTTTGAAGCATCTTCATTTATGCTCTTTTTCCCATCCAGTAAGATAGTCAAAAGCATAGGATGCTTCTTGAGATAAGGGCTGAGTACCTGAAACCCTTGAGAAATGAGAGCATCTATTTCCTTTGTAACACTTCCATATTTGCCGGAGTCTAACTTATCAATCAAACTAGATATGGCAAATGGATCAGAATAATCAACAACTTTAGAAGAAGGTTTAGGTTTTTTCTCTTCAGCTCCATTGCACTTCCTTGTATGGAAGGGCACACTACCATAGTCACCTCCATCATTAGATAATTTGATCCTTTTGTAGTCACCTCCACCAGATGATTTAGTCCTTTTATGGCCTTTCAAAAATGACTCTGTTAATAAGAAAGAACCCAATCCATTGGACAGGAGCAATCAAAATGTAAACAACACAAAAGGGGCATATATTTTTTTAAACTTCTACATTTTTTTTGTAAACTGATAAAAAGGACAAAGATCCTAATAATAACAATACTAACATATTGGAACAAATATTTTGGAGGTCCGTTATTGCTCTGCTTAAACACTAAATTCAATAAAATTTAAATTGATCACCAGAGTAAGACCCCAAAACGAAACAATCACGCAATTTTAGATGTAAACCTTTTTAGTGTCTGTGGGACCAAAATTATAACCAGTTATGCAAAAGGCACCTCAAGCAACCAAAAATAATACAAAAACAAAAAAATTCTTAACAACGACTAGTTAAGCAACAACAAAAGTTCGAGCCTAAATCCTTAAAATAAATTGGAAATTTTAGAACCAAAGAATAAGAGGTAAGCCTTAGAGTTCACGGAATGGGAAAAGGTGATCTTCAGTCCAACCGTTAGAGCATCCCTAACAGTCTCCCTATTTCTCACCTTACCTATATTTAGGAGTTTTATATCTTCTAACAGTTTTCCTATCTTACTTCTTACTTATCTAACTCCATAAAATTTATATTCAACCTTCTCAAATTTAAGAGCCACAAGGAACTACTAAGTAATATTTTATTATTTCTCTTTCCTCTATTTTGTTCTTTTCTTACTCTTTTCTTCTTTTTTTTTGTCTATTACTCTATTTTTTTAGATATTTTTATTAATAAAAAATTAAAATAGGGGTTGAGATAAGGAGTATTGTTAGAATGCAAATGGGAGTGAATTTTTTACAATATAATAGGAAGTATTGTTAGAGATGATCATAGACCATAAAAAGGACTATAAGACGGAAGTAAAACATTCAGTCATTTACAATAACAAAACTGCATTAGAGAAATGAAAGGAAAAAAGATAGCTCCATCATCGTAAGATTCGTATATATCTACTATAAATTAACAATTCATGCTAACGTACTTTGGTTTATCCATCAATCCATCTAAACAAACACAGAGAGTGAGCGAGCAAGAGAAAGAGAATACCATTAGGAGTCGTCTGATTTTGGGGCAAAATCATCAAAGGAGCCTCCATTGATAACTAAATCAAAGATTTAACAAAACCAACAAAGAAAAGAAGAGGTTAATTAGTACAATCATAATAACTAAACCAAACGAATCTAATTTCTTCAAACAAACAAAAAATGCAGTCCCACGGATACTGACCACCACGCACACGCACGGCTGAAGATCGCACCCAAAGGGATTGAAACCCTAAGCTCAATCAAACATGCAAACCCAGCGATTGCGAGTATAACTATCAATAATAACTAAATCACATTTTCAATTAAGACTTCCTCTGCTCGAAGTGCGGATGGAGCATTCGAGTATCCCTTGCCTCCGCTTTATGAAGTGCGTGGCCCTCTAAAGTCTAAACTGAAAGAAAGAGGGGAGCTATTGTGTATACATGAGACATACTTCACTTTTTATCTTGTTTACGATGAAATGGCACAGTTTAATTGGCTGTAGGGGCTAATTGCAAATATAACCAATACAAGTCTTCCATGTGTAAAAGAGCATGGTAAACAATCTGTGCTTGGAATAAATAATTAATCACTCGTTAACACGCATTTAATTATTTTATTTTTATTGTTTGGAGTAAATATAATATATATATATATATTATTTAATAATTATATTAGTTTATAAATAATATAATAGACATATTTTATCAAGAAAATTTCTCTTGTAGTTAGACGATGATTTACTCTTTTTTTAAGAATAATCTTGCGGTTAGTATGAGGGAAATGAATCAAATCCATGGAGTGCCAAATTCAATTAAAATTTGAAATCGACTAGAATTTAATCATGCTTTTTTTAGTTACTAGTAATTTGACTCAAAAAATATTTGAAATACTCGAGTTCAATTTGATAAAATTCGAATTAACTAAAATTTAATAGATAATTAATTTAGCTAAAAGTTAATCTCATGATCTAATATATGAAATGTAGAATACAAAATAAGTTTAATTTAGATAGAGAATATAGTAAGAATATGATTTCGCCGAATACATCGTAGTAGAAATGATCTGAATGAGTTTACACTAAGAAATTCTCTCGTTTTCTAACTCAGAATGATGAAATTTTAAATTATTATGTATTTCCTTTATCTTTATCCAACTTTATACAAGGGGCAAGAATCAGTAACAAGAGAGACTTAATCTACATAATATATTAATCACGGGCCGCCCATCACACTCATATTATTATATGATCCATATTAATTATTCACACTAAATAAATTAATGAAGTCTCGCCTAAATAAAGAATTGATCAAATTCTTAAAACTGTTTATTTTGTAATATATATGTATTTCTCAATTAATGAGTTTACAACCATAATTAGATATTAAATATATCTAACATTATCCTATTTTAGCTAATTAATTGAAAATCTATTACAAAAAACTTATGATTCTCGCTTAATTCAATAAAATTATAGTGGAAACCACATTATTTAAGAATATAGCACATTTCACGATCACATTTACTAATAACTATATCAATCATGAGCACAATGTGGTAATGTGGCAAAATTAGTTAACACTCACTTTATAATCAAATTTTATGTGTTGATTTTCTTGTCAGTCAGAGATTTATTATCTAAATGCAACACAAGTACACATAAAAAATTATTTATCACTGCAAATGAAGTCTGTGTATATTTTAAAAATTTTATATCGTACGATTCTTTATGTGTCCAAAGACATACAACTAAAACTATAAACTTTAATGCATCAAGTCTTTGTTTAAGATGACATTAATTTTAAGACTTTAATTTATCAGTTCTTATATACATCACATTATGCTTTCCACTTTTAATATTTTCCTACGAAAATACAATATCAAATATTTTTCAATATATATATATATATATATATATATATATATATATTGCATTGATGATTATCAATTTATAAAATACATTATATCAATATATAAAGAATAAACCAAAATACATAGAGCAACAAGAACGCCTCCCACTAATCTAAAGTATCAAAAGTCGACTTTAGACCCGTACTAATGACATGTCTCTAAAAAATATTGGGTCGACTACCCTTAGTAAAGGAATCAACTATTATATCTTATATACCGATATGCTCTATTTTAATGTCATCCTTCTTTACTAGCTCTTTTAATGTCAAATATTTGACTTCCATATGATTAGACCCAGTGATATTATTATTGTTCTTCGCAGATAACACAATTGGCAAATTATTACAATATAACTTTATAAGTCTATCAATGGAATCAACAATTGACATTTATGCAATGAGATTTCATAACAAAACAGCCTGTATAGCTGCACCATAACATGATACAAACTCAGCTTACATAATGGAAGACGAGATTAAGGACTGTTTAACACTTTTCCAAGATACAACCCCACCAGCTAACATAAAAATATAGCATGATGTGAATTTTCTATTATCAAAACAACCAACAAAATCTGAGTTAGTATAACCAACTAACTCAAGATTTTCAATATTTCTGTATGTCAAAATGTAATCATTTGTCCCTTTAAAGTATCTCAAAACTCTTTTAGCCGTAGTCCAATGGTCCATTCCAGGATTAGATTGATATCTATCTAGAATACTAACTGCAAATGCAATGGCCAGTCTAATGCACACTTGAGCATACATCAAGTTTCCTATTACACTAGCATATGACACTACTTTCATTGATTCTCTCTCAACTTCATTCTTGGGAGACTGTGCTAGACTCAATTTATCACCTTTAGTAATTGACTCATCCCAAGACTTACAATCTTGCATATTAAATCTTTTCAATATCCGCTCAATGTATGCTTTCTGAGAGAGACCTAAAAGGTTTTAAGATATATCCTTATGGATTTCAATTCCAAGGACAAAAGATGCTTCTCCAAGATCTTTCATATCAAAATATTTATACAACAACTACTTTACCTCATGCAGTGTTCCTAAATCATTGCTTGCAAACAGTATATCATCAACATATAGTATCAGAAAGATATATTTGCTCCCACTGATTTTGAGATATATGCATCTATCAACTTTACTATCGACAAATCCCAAATAGGTGATCACATTATTAAATTTCAGGTACCATTGTCGTGAGGGTTATTTTAGACCATAAATAGACTTTTTAAGTCTACATACCCTAAAAATATTCAGGGTTCATTCAATTCTCCATTTAGAAATGTGATTTTAACATCCATTTGATGTAGCTCCAGATCAAAATGAGCTACCAATTCTATGATTACTCTAAATGTATCTTTCAAGGATACATGGGAAAAAGTTTCATTATAATCAATTCCTCAAATCTGAGTAAATCTCTTAGCAACTAATATGGATTTAAACGTCTTTATATTCCCTCTGGAGTCTTTCTTGGTCTTATAGACCCATTTACAACCAATAGGTCTACAACCTTTAGTTTCTTATCTTTTCTTTTGCCTTTCCACTGAGGACCTGATACAATAAGTACGGTACTAACCTAGCCCGCTTTTAGCTTCTCTTCCTCAACTATACATATGGCAATAAAAACATTAACTATCGATGGATCCTCTCTTGAGTTGTATGCAATAATATAAGCTTCTCAAACTCTGGTGGTAGAGTATTAAGAACTTGATGTACGACACAAGTATCAGGAAGAATTATGCTAAGGTTCTATAGCTTATTCTATATGTGGACCATGGTGAGAATGTATTCTCTGATGCTTTCTACTCCGTTATACTTTATAGCTTATTCTATATGTGGACCATGGTGAGAATATATTTCCAGATGCTTTCTACTCTATTATACTTCATGAAATATAGTTGCTTCAAAAGGGTACCAATCTTAGCATTGATGGATATTTAATAACGCTAAAAAACTGTAATAAGAAACTCTTTTGCTATATAAGTCTTTGGCAAACCGCTCAACATGTGCTATAGATTTAACCTTTTGTGGTCAAATAACACATGCAATTCATTTTGTACTATGTTAAATGCAGCTATTTATCAACCACTGAACTCTCAGTAGTCAGGTCAGCTGACTTAGAAGTTGTCATGACAATATCAAAATCTGTCAACTCCATAACTAATTCCACGTCTCGCTTCCACGTTTTATAATTATAGTCAGTCAGCATTTCAATAATCATTGTATTGTTGTTAACCGAGAAGGTGACTGAAAAAATCAACAATGTAATACTTTAGCATAAAACAATAATAATACTCAAAATCATAGAAGAGTATTAATCCAAGAATTTAAGCGCATCATTATATAAACACTTTTGGGCATAATATATAGCATGCAATAGAAAATCTTTGATATAAGCACAATATGATAATTTACTAAATACTTACAAATTTACCACATTTGGATGTATAAACCACTTATACCAGTTTATTCCCAATCATATGTCTTATTTTATATCTCCAAATTTAATTTATAATAAATACATTTGGGCTGAATAATTATAAATTAAATCAAAAACATCCCTAAAACATATAAGACCGAATATTTTTTAAAATCTCAGCTAAAAAACCGCTTTGGCGATAACATTTCAACTGATTTTAAAAGAAATTCTTATATTGGAATACACATAATTTTCATTTTTTATGGACGTGGGTGTGGGGCTAAGTGTCCTAAAATATCATATTTATAATAATTTAATCAGTTACATCATCATTTTTAATTGAGAAAAATTAATTTTCAGATGTGATAATTTTATGCTCATGCATAAATTAAATATTATGAGATAAAAAAATAATTTATCTCTTAAAATATCACAAAATTTCTCAAATATGACTTTTAAAAATTAATTTAGAATTTTCTAAATTAATTCAGGTTAAAATCAGATGAAAAAAGACATTCAAGAGTGAAAAATAACCATAGGGACTAAATTAAAAAATTTAGAAACTTTACGGGTAAAAATGGAAGGAACCAAAAAGTGGGATGCAGCACCCGCCTGACACAGATGGCGCACCTATCCAGACACGCCCATGCGCCAGACTGCCTCCTCCACCTCTCCAGCGCACGCCCACGTGTGTGTCTGGAGCGTGTAGTGTACGCGCCAACATCAGTCTTTTGCCCGACTCCGTTTTTTGCAATTTTTTCATAAAATTTTTGTGAAATTAATCGCTAATCTAAAACTCAATTTTTTCTCTTTAACTCAATGAGAAAAATACGAAAATGACTCTAATAATATATAATTTAGCTCTAATACCGTTTGATAGAAAATCAATTTAGCCAAATTCAATCCCATAATTTAATACATGAAATTTAGAATACAAAATAAGTTTAATCGAGATAGAGGACGTAGTAAAGAATCTGATTTTGCTGAATCTATCGTATTAGGAACGATCTGAATGAGTTTGCACTAAAAATTTCTTTTATTTCCTGACTTAAAATGATGGAATTCTAAAATCTTATTTATTTTCTTTATCCTTATCTAACTTTATATAATGGGTAAGACTCAATAATAAGAAAGACTTAACCCATATAATATATTAATTATGTGCCGTTTATCACACTTAAAACCTACAAATTTGATAATATTATAGTAACTATAATACATATGATTCCAGTTATGCAATATACTAATGACTATAATTTGATTTGTTATTTCTATTAAATAAAAAATGTTTTATCTGTTTGGATTGTCTACATACAAAAATGCTGCAATAAGATGATAAAAATAAAATATCGTAACAAAACTATAAAATCAAATGCCGCAATAGAACAACGTAATCATAAAAAATAAAATAAACAAATTAAAAATATAGATATATATAAACTAATAAAAAAAAATATGCACAAATGATTTGAGGCTAATAATTGCAAAAAATAACTCTTCATTGCTTAAAAATATAGTAACTAGAGAAAGAATAAAGAAAAAAATTGAGAAAAAAGGAGCCTCCTGTTTTGTATTGTTAAATCTATTTCAATTAAATGACAAAGATATTCTATTAGTTGCCTAGGAAAAATTTTAATTGACAAATATTTCTTTTCAAAATATAATCAATTTCATATATGAGATTTAATGTATCACAATACAGGTAAAAATGTATATTTGTTATACCTTTGTCTTTGATAATAAATAATAATTTTATAGTTATAAAAAATAAATATTGGAACATTTTCATCAGCTTACAAATGATAATAGTAATATAAGATAGCATATATGGAAAAAAAAAAAATTGCACAAAAATGAAAGAATTTGTAAGTTTGCAAAACGAGGGAGAATTTCATTTAAATAAAAAATATAAATGCACCTATATTTTTAATTATAAATAATAAATATAATATAATAAAGAGGCTATACTCTTCATAAATTGAAATCGATAAGTAAATTTGTGCTACTGTAACCTCTCTTTGCAATTGGAAAGTAATTGCAGGATGCCTTATAATAGAAAAAACATTTTCCGCGTTTATATATCTTTTTTTATATATAGAGATGTTTAAAATTATTTTTGAATAATTTAAAAGTAAATTTTAAAATTTTTTAATTTAATTGGTTAATTTTTATAAATTATTTTTTCAAATATATTTCTACCAAAAAAATCTATTTATATATTTTTATTTAAAAATAATTTTTAAAATTTAAAAAAATATATTTTTTTTTTCTTAAAATCGAATTTTTCAAATTAAATCTCAAATGAGTTTATAAAAAAATTATTAGATAAATTTTATATAAATAATTAAATATATATTAATAAATAATTGAATTAATATGTAGATGATATGTTAAATATAACATATCGTAAAATAATTTGGTAGACATAATCTGCCTGAATGATTCTCTGACATAATTTCTCTAAAATTTATTAGAATCCTAATAAGATGAAAGGTAATAAATATTTAATAATAAACAATATAAAAAAATGAATATCTGCCATCAAAGGATGGGGCTGGAAGAAAAAGGCAAAACTAACCATCCCTAAATTTTTGTATAGCAGTGATTCAGTGAAAGAGAAGCATAGAATCATAGATGATGGATTCTGACTCCACTCTATTTCAAGGTCGTACCACTGTTGTGCAGTCACGCCTCCTCCTTTCGCTGCCGTGAAGTGGAGGAGGAAGAAGAAGAAGAAGGGAGAAATTTTATTTATTTATTTTATGTATTATTCAGCACTCGTTTTGGCGCTCTTCCCTATGGCCGCCCTTTCATAGTCACTAACCATTTAAGATTCTCCACTCTCTACACGTCTCGTGTTCGATTCCTCGCGCTCTCTTTTCTCCCTCACTGTTCTCTATTTATTTGTTTTTATATGTATACGACTGACCATTAATTTTTAGACTTCAACGTTTTATTCACTCCTTTGCTTTTATCTTCATCCCTCTATTCAGCCCAAATGGCTTCCCTCCAGATATCATCTTCCATAAAGGTAGTTGAAAAATTCTACTAGGCTTCGATTTTTTTTTTCTCCTTTCTTTATTGTGTATTTTTTACTTGGTTACTCAGTTGAAGGGAATTTTAAGGGTTTTGTGTTTTTTTGTATTTGGGTTTTTTCAGGGCGCGAAAGTACTTATGGTTGGGGCAGGTGGAATTGGTTGTGAGCTACTCAAGACGCTTGCTCTCTCTGGGTTTCAAGATATTCATATCGTGAGTATATCGTATTTTCCATTTTTTTTTTCTAATGGGTTTTTCTTTTTAGAAATGGGTTTTGTTGTTTTTAGGTTTTTAGTTTTCTGTATATGTTTGAGGCCTCATTTTTTATCCCATGGTTATTTTTTTCATTTTGTTCAAAATTTGGAGTTTTCCCTTTTGATGTTGTTGATTGTGAAGAGTTTCTGAGGTACTAAGGGTTTCAATGGCAAGTAGTTTTTGTAAAGATCCATGAGAACTTTTTCATTCTCTGTCTTGTGCAGCATTTTTTATTTTTATTTATTTATTTATTTTATTGGCCCTCACGAGTTAATTTCAAAATGACATTGTTGGTGAAACCATAGACTCTTGGAAACTATATTGTTATGGTGAACACAATTTACCAACTTATAAACTTATGAGAAATGAAAAGCAACAATGCTCTTGAAATGTTATCCTGCTAATGTTATTCATATTAAATCAAATTTTTATTTTGGAAGTAGAAGGATTAATATAAATTTGATTAAACTTAAGTTTCAGAGTGTGGTGCAATTATTTGGTCACTGAAGGTGGTGATGCATAGGCTATTGAATGGTGGTTCCAATATTGGTGCTGAATGTTTCAGCTGAAGGAGTTTATACCTCCTAGTTGGCAATAAAATAATTGCAGTGACATTGGTTATCAATGAGTGACCACAGTTTAAAGCACTATTTGTGAAGTGGTACATGGTGATGGTAGTAGTGATTTGGGGATTTTGCATTGAAGGTCTTACTTCCATTGGTGGTCCAATGCTGTTGCTAGCTGCATCTGCTGTGTGCTAGGGAAACAAGTTGCTGATTGTAGGAGACTAAAGGTGATTTCATGGCGGTTGAAATGTAGCCTGATGTGATTTGATGTTACAAATGCTGGTTGCGATTGGCTAGTTGTAATCTACAGTTTAATTGTGGAGGAATTTCTACTAGGAGAATTAATGCTCAATGCAAACGATCTACTTCCATTTGTACTTTTCATTTATATGAATGTGTCCATGCATTGATGAGAAGCTCATGGAACTCTTATTTCATGGTTATATCATGTTTTAAATCATCAGCAAACCAATATTTGTGATGGAAATGTCTGAGAAGTGGAGGATAGGGGACCAAATGATTGCTATATCAGGACTTGTGATTTACCTTTAATTTAAGCTTTTGTGGCTAGACATCAGTTGTCTACAAAAGTTGAAATTTTTTTCCTGGAGTCACTTTAGAATCCTAGACCTTTTGTGGTGGTTGTAGATTTATTTGCTTGTATCTGTCTGCAGATTGACATGGACACGATAGAAGTCAGTAACCTTAACAGACAATTTTTGTTCCGGCAATCACATGTTGGACAGTCTAAGGCCAAGGTAAGTGTTTTCATCCTTGTTATCAAAAGGTAGTTAGCTGTATAGTTGTAAAAATTTTAAATAATGTTTTAGCTTTGACCAGGTTGCTCGGGATGCTGTATTAAGATTTAAGCCTCACATAAGCATCACACCATACCACACTAATGTGAAGGATCCTGACTTCAATGTGGATTTTTTCAAGCAATTTAGTGTTGTTCTGAATGGTCTTGACAACTTGGACGCTAGGCGCCATGTGAATCGCCTTTGCTTGGCAGCTGAAGTTCCTTTGGTTGAGAGTGGGACCACTGGGTTCCTAGGACAGGTGATATATTGTTGTTTAATGTCCTTTGTCGAGAATTCACTAGACCTAATGATTTGATGTTACCATCTTTCAGAAATACTTTCTACGATAAAGGAACAACTAGATTGCTAACAAGTTGTGAATATTGAATGTTTTGATTACATGCGATTGACAATTTCTGCGGCTGAGAAATTGACTCTGCTTGTTTCAATATTTCTGATGCCACCAAATTATATTGTCCTGTTTTCTGTAACACACAAATGCACAAATTGATATACGCGCACACATTTTCAGAACTCGCCATCAGGTGTTTTTGTTTGTAAGTTAATTGTGTTGATGTAATTTTTATTTCTGATACATTGATGATGGTGATAGTTTGTTCTTTTTCTTTGATAATACTTTGGGATTTAGGTGACAGTGCATGTTAAGGGAAAAACAGAGTGCTATGAATGTCAACCCAAACCTGCCCCAAAGACATATCCTGTCTGTACCATTACAAGTACTCCATCTAAGGTATGTGATGTTGAGTCTTTTCCTTGTGATTGATCTATTTGTTTTGTCTGGGCAAATTTCCCTTAAAAGCTATTACAATATTTCTTAAGAGCTTTAGCATACTAGAATTTCTTTTGTTAAAAGGTAATCTTTCAAAATATGAACAAAATGTAATTATGATGCAGTAGAAATCTCTAAGCATCTTTTTCTTTTGTCTTTGTCAATTTGTTGGGATTCCCTTTAGATAGATTTAGGGAGAAGGGAAACAGCTAATGTTAATATAATGTTTTACTTGCACCACTGACTTCCTGAATTTTTTAGGAACTTCCTTAATTATATATACTCTGTCTGATTTCTCTTCAAAGTGGGGTTGGGATGATAAATTCATTAAGGAAGTACTAGATCTGTGATAATTACAATGCTTTTTCAGGTGATACTCAAGACATATTGCCCTGTGCACTTCATTTTTGGTGTCACGATTTGAATTTTCTGTCTGGTTTCCCATGTATTTATTGTAGTTATCATTTTTTAAACCTGCAGTTTGTTCACTGTATTGTTTGGGCAAAAGACCTGCTTTTTGCAAAGTTATTTGGAGACAAGAATCAGGAAAATGATTTGAATGTCAGGTCTAGCAATCCTTCAGAATTGTCAGAAAATGCAGATGTATTTGACCGAAGAGAAAACGAAGGCATTGAGCAATATGGAAGGAGAATATATGATCATGTGTTTGGTTATAACATTGAGGTAGCTTTGTCTAATGAAGAGACTTGGAAAAACCGCAATAGACCGAAGCCTATATTCAGTATGGATGTACTCCCTGAAGAACTGCAGCAAAATGGGAAAATTGAAAAAAGTTGTGCTACTGATGGTCGATCAGTATCTGCAATGGCATCTTTGGGCCTGAAGAGTCCACAGGACATTTGGAACCTTGCAGAAAATTCCAGAGTTTTTTTTGAGGCTTTAAAACTATTTTTTGTGCACAGAGAAAAGGTTGTCCTTATTTATTTATTTATTTATTTTCCTTTTCTTTTTAAATAAAGAATTGATTGGTACATTTTTTAGAATTCTTTTGGTCTTTCCAGTGGGCATGGAGGAGTCTCATTCTTTGTTTTCTGATGTTTCCAGGAGATTGGGAACCTTAGTTTTGACAAAGATGATCAATTAGCTGTGGAGTTTGTGACTGCTGCTGCAAATATTCGAGCTGCTTCATTTGGGATTCCTTTGCATAGCCTTTTTGAAGCTAAAGGTATTGCTGGCAATATTGTGCATGCTGTTGCAACAACCAATGCTATTATAGCTGGTTTAATTGTCATTGAAGCAATCAAGGTGTTGGAAAAGGATACTGAAAATTACAGGTGCAGCTAAATGTACTTTTTTGCTTTTCCTCTATGTGGACTTTGTTTTCCATGTTTTAAAGTGTATCTGGAGGCTTTATCCATATCATTCCTAGAAATGGTTGAGTTATCTGTTCTAGGCTGGTGTTCTTGACTTGTTTCCAATTTACTTAGTTAAGTCTGTTCTCACTCTTGAATTTTGTTGTTTCTTGAACTGAAAAGGGAAAATATGAGGGTGGAAAATCTGAAAGTTTGAGCGCCTTTCTTCTATTTTACTTTAACATGGGATAATCTGCTAATGTTTTAATATTCATAAAAGTAAGGCTAGTGGCAGAGTAAATTCTAGCAATGATGGTATGGATTGTGAGATATTAACTGTAACATTTTTGCAGTTTGTTTACTTGAATTTTACCTGGATGTCCATGCAGGATGACCTATTGCTTAGAACATCCATCTAAAAAGATGCTTCTCATGCCAGTGGAACCCTTTGAGCCTAACAAGTCATGCTGTGTTTGTTCGGAGGTACATATATAAATTTCTTTCATATGCGGTACTTATTTTGTATCTGCTTTGATTCATTTCTTCTTGTTTATCATGGTTAATAATAGTCACCATTATTGCTGGAGATAAATACTCACCGCTCAAAGTTGCGGGATTTTGTTGAAAAGATAGTTAAAGCCAAGCTGGGGATGAACTCCCCATTGATTATGCATGGGTCGACCCTTCTTTATGAAGTTGGTGATGATCTTGATGAACATATGATAGCAAATTATAACAATAACCTGGAAAAGGTACTTTCTACTTTGGAATTACATTTACACGAGTGAAAATAATCTAGATGTACAATATTTTATAGCTTTTTATTTATATTCTTATCATTTTTCCATCAGGTGCTATCTGATCTTCCTTCTTCAATTACTGGTGGGGCAATGCTCACAGTTGAAGATCTTCAACAAGAGTTCACTTGCAATATTCATATCAAGCACAGGTTTGTAAATAATTTTAATGGTGTCCCTCTTTGGGACTTCTCATAAAATGTTCGAGAAGAGCTGTCCAATATAGTTGTTATTCAATGACATTGATGATCTTAGTGGGAGTTCTGGATTCTGATGTTTCTTCTTTCTCATCTTCATCTCACTACTCTATAGTTGATTATAAAAATTGTGGTTAAATATATTCCTTATGTGATATATTACAGAGAAGAATTTGATGAGGAGAAGGAACCTGATGGAATGGTTCTCTCTGGATGGACACAAGCTCCTGTTGAGAAGGATGATGACAAGCCCGTAAGAAATGGTGGGAATACATCAAATGCATTGCCAACAGAGGCTCAAAACAAAGTGGATGTGGAAATTTCCGAAGGGACTGAGATTTTTGGGAAGAAGAGAAAGCAACCAGAACTTTCAACAGATACTGCTCTGGACTCGTCTATTCTTAATGATGGCACAAGCAATGACAGTCAAGTTCAAAAACTTGATGACGATGACGATGATGACCTTGTCATGCTTGATCAATGGGATACAGTGGACAGCAAGAGAAAAAGGTTGTGATAGTTTTTTTTTTTTTGCTTGAACACTTCTAGGGCATTTACATCCTAATTTTGTACCGTTAGGGAAATGGTGATTTTTAGTTGCTATTAGGTTGCAGCTCAGTAGTGTTTTGTTTGGGTAGATATACTAGATTGTACCTCCATTGCCCTTTTAATTTATCTGTGCAGCAACAATGTGCATTCGTCCTGCCTAGCTAAGATCGACAGTGGAATTTTGTAACACTGCAAGTGCAAAATTGTAGAATATGCTGGAAATTGAGGCGAAGCCAAACTGTAGGCCTTCATGATGTTTGAAGCAGCTCTCTTTACCAAATTGCATTTAGCATGGAGAACAAAGACTTTGAATCAAGAATGTACACTTTGATATGAGATTGATTTGACCCAACTAATGAATGTATGCATGTAAGATTTAGTTCTCATTCTTTTAGCCTTTTTTGACAGCTTGCCCAAACTGATTTTCAATTTTTTTTTTTTTAAATTTGTCTTTGCTGGTCAGCTATGGCTTTGGAAAGTAAAGAGAAAACAAAACCAAACTATGCAAAAATAAATTATCTTCTAGCTGCCAAGAGCGGCAAATTTGTGTGGCACTGGCAGAAAGCAGAGCAGGTTCTTATTTGGATTGGTATAAGCAAGTAAAATTAATCACAGCATCATGTACATGAATACATTGTTTTGTTAATTCAAATGAAGAAAAACATGTGTGTAATGCTGCTGTTAATTATATAATTGTATAATTTCAACGAAAACAAACAAAATATGCATAATTTTGGGAGAGAAGTATGAGCCCCAAATGCCTAAACAGCTACAAAATCGTTCATCTTGTAAAAAGACATGAAGAAAAAGCATAGATTAGTTTAGAGAGTTAGGAGTGGTTAATTATCTAGAAAACCAACATAATTAGGAGTAGAACATTGGGTAGTACTAGAAACCCTTCGACATGAATATGGATTAAGATGTAAATCTGTCCTTTCTGCTGGATATTTCTTCCTTTTCTTGGCATCACCATGTTTCTTTTTCTTTAAATCTTCCAGACAGCGAACATCAGCCATGCACGTAAATGATCTTGCTTTCCCTGAGTAGTACCTCGACAACCCTCTCCTGATCAAGAATAAAAAAAGAAGAAGCTTTATTTGCATTCAAACTTCTTCTTTATATATATATATATATATATATATATATAGTTTATCATCGATATTATTATTATTTAATTGCAATTATATATATCTAAAACCTACATCTATTTAGAAATTTGAAGAGCTTTTTTAATTTATAATAGTTTGAAACAGCATATATGATTGAAATTGCATAAACAAAAAAAGAGAGAAAGAAAGACGAAAGAGTTGGTAGGCTTACTTCTTGGGAAGATTGTTTCGGAGTGAATTCATGTCGAAGGACATTGTTTCTGCAGCCTCCTCCATTTTTATTTCATAGAAGAATGAATCTATATATAAGAAAAGAAAGCTTTGAGGAGTAATATATATATATATATATATATAATTAGAGAAGAAAAGGATATCAAAGTGATGGGTTGGAAGAGTAAATGGGATCACACGTCAGGCATAGGAATGAATGACAATGAATGAATAACAGAAGAAAAGGTGTTCGAGAATAGTGGGTTGGCTTGGAGCCTCTAAAATGAACCCATTCTTTCCACATCCTTATCTATTCTTTCTCTTCTTCATTCATTGCTTTGCCTATAACCTATCCCCCTTTACGACCTCTCTCTCTTTATATACATATCTTTCACTTTCTATTCTACTCTTGATCACAACTTTCTTTTATTTTTATATATTTTTCATCTCTTCAAAAATATATTGTAGCACATAATATATATATATATATATGTCAAATTTGATAATTAATTTAACATAAGCTCAATTATGTTGATTGTAGACAAAAATATATTATGTATTCAACATTCTCTTATATTATTATCTATAGCCAGCCACTAAAAGGTTCCTAATTTATTGTCCTAGAGTTCGTGTGCCCTTCCTTATTCCTATCTGCATTGACAACTTGTTTCCTGTGCTAGTTAGAGGTGCCTAACAATAACATTTATCATGTGTTAATCAAGCAACAATCTACCAATCTATCTATTTATTATTACCACATGAAAAAAAAAATGGTAAACTTTCTTAACAAATTTTTTCAGAAAAAAAAGAAGAAGCATAATTGTATAATGAACATTTTAGATTAAGATAATATTTTAAAATTTTGTTCTTTTGAACTATTAATCTGTTATCATTTTCTTTTCAAGTTTTTCACATATAGGTCTTTGGTTCAACATTGAAACTGGAAGACCTTGTTTAATCGAAATAACAATAATAATAATAATAAAAATTTATAATTATTGTATTAGCTAGTAGTTTTTTTAGTCTAGCTATTCGGTCTGAACTCGCAACAAACAGACTCATTAAGAGTGTAAAATGCTCCATCTCAAATTAATACCATATTAATAGGAGAAATTCTTAGGTAGACTGGGTTTACCACATCATTTGTAAACCAATTCAATCACATAATGACATGCAATACAATACATTTAATTGTTTTATTTTTATTGGTTGATGTAAAAATAAAAATAATACAATTAAATGCATGTCGTTGTTTGATTGGATTGGTCTAGTAAACCATCAACTAATAAAAATAAAATTAAATGTATTACATATCATTATATGATTGAATTGATCTAGTAGATATGATTTACTTAAGAATTTCTCTATTAATATAGTATTTATTTAGAAGTGCATGAAAGGAAACTAGATGACCCAATCCCAACACTTGAGTCCAAACCTTGTATATTAGTTAAGAATAAAGGGATAATCACAATTTACAAAGATAAAGTTCATTCCTTTAATACATTGGAATCTAATCAAAGCATGAATAATTTGAATTTTTTTTTTTTAATTTAAAAGCCCACATGTAACTGTTTTTCCTCAATAATGACACATCTATAAAGTGAATTTTTTTTTTCAAACATTGATGATTAACTCTATATATATATATGCCAGATGAAATTGTATATGGACAAATAAATCAAGAGCTTTTGCCTTTTGGCTTTTAACTCAAATATGATTTCCTGATGGGCATTTAGCACAAGTTTAATTAGTGAAACAGTGAAAGTCTGAGATTTTGAAAAAAGAAAGAAAAGATCATGTAAACTTTTCTGTAACATATTCACTTCCAAAATATGTAGTTTTGAGTGGGGAAATGTTCTTTTTTTTTTAAATAGAAAGGGTACGATTGGAAATTCGAACTTGAGACCTCATAACCTTAATCACTAGATTAGTACTATTAAGCTAAAATTTATTGATATAATGATGCTACTTTTAATTTGCTTTAAGAAAGGTAATTAAATTTAAATTTATAAATCAGATTCTTGGACCTCTTGGTTAGAAGAACACTGAAATTATGGTTTTTTTTTTTTTTTTTTGAAAAAAACAGTTTCATTGTTAATTTTAAACAAGCACATCATCTTTTGGATGTGAATTGAATTTCTGTTTGCTGCTATGAATAATAATTTACAAGATATGCATAATACTTCTGCAAGTATGCATCTACCTATCCATCCCAGTAAATAAATCTTAGGCAAATAATAAATACAGCAATCTCTATAAGCAGCAACAACAAAAATTAAAAAAAGAAAAGAAAAAAGAACGAATTGAGAGAAGGAGAAACAGAAGAAAATATGGATAAAACAGTTTGCTAAATACACCATCATCACCTTTATATAAAAAGAATAGGAGCAATCCTAGCTTTTAGGACTCTGAATTGCTGACTATCTCCACTTGAAGAAGCAAATAATTGATGGGGCTGCGGTTATTGAATCTTCCATCATCAGAATTTCAAGGCTAATTAGTTAATTAGATCAGTTACAATGAATCTATCTGCCATTGAGCCCTGCGAATTGGGAAAACATTTCGGTACTTCCCGAATTGTCATCAAGGGCCTGAACTTGACCAGGTGCTTTATTCTCTTCAGGAACAGAAACAGGACGATTATCAGAAGCAGGATTAGCAGGAGAAGGAGCAGGAGCAACAACGACAGCAGGCTTTGTTTCGTCTTCAGGTTTTGCTTGCGAAAAAGCTTCCTGTAGCTGTAGTGCATACTCCAAGTTCCACAGGACATCTCCCATTGATGGCCTGTCAACTCCATATTCTGCCAGGCATTTCTCTGATGCTTCAGCAAATTTCTTCATTGATTCAGGATTGATCGTGCCTACAAGAAGAGGATCTATTATCTTTTCCAGCGACCCTTTCCTCTTCCATTGCATAGCCCATTCGGCTAAGTTAACTTGTTCTCTTGGTAGTTGTGGATTAATGGCTGGCCTAGCGCATAATACTTCCAGCAGAACCACCCCGAAAGAGTAGACATCTGATTTATCGGTAAGTTGCTGTTTCCTGAAATATTCAGGATCTAAGTATCCGAAACTTCCTTTCACAGCTGTGCTAACATGACCCTGCCCCATTGGTGCATCTTTTGACAGGCCAAAGTCTGCAACTTTGGCAACGAATGAATCATCCAGCAATATGTTTGTTGTCTTGACATCGCGATGAATTATACCTTGTGCAGTACCAGTATGCAGGT
This sequence comes from Balakata baccata, assembly GCA_949630135.1. Taxonomy (NCBI): domain Eukaryota; kingdom Viridiplantae; phylum Streptophyta; class Magnoliopsida; order Malpighiales; family Euphorbiaceae; genus Balakata; species Balakata baccata. The sequence continues at coordinate 35,002 of CATIWF010053488.1, forward strand.
AATGAAGACCCCTGGCTGCTCCAATACAGATCTCTAGCCTTTGTTTCCATGTCAATGGAGGCAAATTCTTGCCATATAAATGATCTCTGAAAGGACCATTAGACATGTACTCATAAACTAGAATCATTTCCTCATTTTCATCACAATACCCAATCAACGACACTAAATGCCTATGCCTCAGCTTGGAAAGCATCTGAATTTCTGTCTGAAATTCGGTGATCCCTTGTTCAGATTGTGGGTTTCCTCTCTTCACAGCAACTTTAGTCCCATCATCAATCTCGCCGAGATATACATTCCCAAAACCACCCACACCGATGATCATGGACTGATCGAAGTTTTTTGTGGCGTCCTGCAGCTCTGCGAAAGAGAAATACCTGCCTAGTCCCGTAGTTGATGAATAGAAGTTCGTTTTGTGAGACCCAATTGAGGTCTTACTTGTCATGAAGGTATTGTCACCAGCATGGATAGGAAGCAACCAAGAAGAAAAGCTGTTCCTCTTTTGCCAATCTTGGGGTCTTTTGTGCCACTTGATCACCATAGCACCAAGGCCAACAAAAGCACCAAACATCATAGCG